>QEOT01123570.1:0-70191 GCA_003123785.1 Pterocarya stenoptera
CTTGTACGTTGTATGCATGTCAACCAAAACAAAGGAGAATGAATGGGAGGAAAAAATAAGCTAGAAAATATAAAACTTAGCATTTTTTATACCATGGCTTCCTCTGCGTCTCTTCTAAGTTGTCTGGAACGAATTATCACAGGCATAAAAAATACATGGAAGATCTATAAAGATCCTACAGACAGCGCCACTGTTAACATTGTGTTTCTCACACCTTTGGACTAGGTTCCGGCAACTCAGGTTTCAGAAATTGGGCTTACAAAAGATAAGGAATGAGGCAACTGGGAGAGGGCACCCTTGGGCCAGGGAGTCTCTGATGCCCAAGTTAGTAATTTTTCTTGAAAGTTTGTAAATAAGTGAGAGAATCTAGAGATCAAAGAGAGTTTCTTATACCTGGAACTTGTTATTTTTACCATTAGCCTAAGGGGATAGATCGTGTCTGTCCCCTAGAATCCGTGTCCTTCATACTGTTCTTTCTGTCAGAGTTCTTTAATGCAGCATGGCTCTGCGACAACGTCATTAATGTGACGTGTAACATGGATAGTGGTGCCATTAATGAAGCGTGGTTCCCCGATTTTTCCCACCCCGCTATCGTCCTTGGTGGTCCGTTGACGTCTCTCCTGTTAGAGAATCGAGGGTCCTTCATGCTTTACGTCCTCCACACAGATGAGCACTCAAAGCTGGACATAATTCGAGGGGTCTCCATGTCAGCGAGTTTCATCCCCTGCAACATGTTCCTTCGTGCAGGTTAAATTCAAAGGAGCCTACTAATGAGCCGGGTTGGAGACTCTACTTGTTCTAATCTGGGCATTTAGTTCTTGTTTCCTTAATTGTCATATTCAGGCCCGCTGAGATAGAGGGGAAAAAATTCCCTTACAATATTAATCCTATACGTAAGTACGTAGAAGTGAGAATATCCTGATGTTAGCATTTTTTTTTTAATTATAGATCTTATTAATCAACTTTTTATCATCCTCATTTTCTCACCCTTGATGTATTTAACATCAAAATAATTGATAAATGAAGAATGTTATAACCACAAAAAGATTATACAAAATAATCTTACAAAATGGTAAGGGGGACATAAAAGAGGAAGAGAAATAATAAACTACCAACTAATTTACTACTCTTAAACTATTGAATAAATAATATTTTTTTGAAACTTGATTTAAATGATTTTGATTTTGATTTGATGTGTCTGAAAAAATTATATTTTATAAAGAAATAGTAGATAAATTATTAAATTATAGATGGGTTGTTACCTATCATTGCTTAAAGAGGAATTATATACGCACAAAAACAGGACTATATAATAACTCCAAAGCTGTGCATTTGAGTGATAAATTAATTGAGTGATAACTCCTGTGCATTTAAGTGATAACTCCCCTCACATAATTAAGGTTGGTTTGGAGAGTGAAATAAGATAAAAATTTTATAAATAATAGGAAGATAATTTGTGAATAGTAGTGAAATGATTTGAGTTGAATATATTTGAAGTTTTGTAAAATGAGAGAAAAAAAGTTGATTAAAAATATTATAAAATTAAAATGTTATAAGAATATAATTTTATATTATTATTTTTATTTAAAAGTTTTAAAAAATTTAAAAAGTTGAAATTATTTTTTATTTTTTATTTAAAAATTTGAAAATATTGTAATAATTAATTTAAAAATTTTATATTTAAAAATAAAATAGAATGAGATAAAATAAAATCACCGCGAACAAGCACTAAGTAATTCTTTTTGGATTTTTATCCTCTGAATCGTGTGACGTATGAAGGCTGTCCAACAATCCACGGGACCACGCGTATGCGAGAATGTCAAAGTCGTTGCGGCGGAGAAAACGGTAGTTAGTTGATCTTACTTTACAAAGATCTTCCGGTCCCCACAATCCACGTGTCTAACCAATTATCCATCCTACACATTTCTTTTAGTTTTAAGAATTTCCTAAATATTTTCATAGCGACATATAAATATTTTTTTATAAGATATAGAATATTAAATAGTGATTAATGAAAAGATTTTATTATAATAATGTAAAATTAGTACATATTTTGAAAATTTAAACCAATAAAAAGCAATAAAAATTATATCCTTAATAAACTGAATCGTAACAACAATTTCCTCAAGCTTTGTAAAGTGGTGAAATGAAATGTGGATGCCAGAATTTGTGTCCTTTCTTTGCTTTTGATTTCTCTAATTCTTTTGAGTATGTGTATATAAATATATATATATATATATATTTATATATCCACGTAATGGCCGGTTGGTCATTCAAGCTTGCAAAGATATTCACTGGCCAATAGGAATCTTGTAGAAAAATTGAAGACGGAAATTTCCATGATCAGGCTTTAATTCCTTCCTTCCTCATATTAAATAATAATAAGAAGAATAAGAACAACAACAAATATAATAATAATAATAATAATAATAAATTACATTTGAGCGCTCCTACGTGTATGTTATTGATCTATAATTAATAATCAAGCATTAATGTTCATTTTGCAAAATTAATCTTACTACTACTTAGTGGTCCACCTTACCTAGCTGTATGACAGTTGAAAATTGACATATATACACACACACACACATATATATATATATATATATCATATTGCCGACTGTGTTACCAAAATAAAAAACAATAACAAAGATGATGTGGTTTTTTAAAGGAATATAAAGATGTGAGAAGTTATATATATAAAATGAATTGTTTATAAAAATAATTAAGCAGTAAAATCTAATTAAAATAATAATAATAATTTTGTTTTTGGGTATAAACTCTTCACTAATTCATGATGTTAATCCTATACGCGGTTATAAGTATATCTGTAGAAGTGAGATATCCTAATATTAGCATTTTTTTTTAATTATAGATCTTATTAATCAACTTTTTATCATCCTAATTTCCTCACCCTTGATGTGTTTAGCATCAAAATAATTGATAAATGAAGAGTGTTACAATCATAAATGATTTATACATAATATTTTTTTTATAATAAATTTTACAATAATGTGTTAAATAAGAGGTAATATTGTAAAATGTTTTATAAAAGTAACATTCTTTACAAAAATATCTTTATCTTACAATATTGTTATGAAATGTGTTGTGTGTAGACCTGCAACCCGGCTTGGAACAATCGAGTTGGGGGCCGACCCGACCCGAATTATGATGTTTTTGGTGCGAAACCAACCCGACCAGAACCGAGCAAAATGAAAATGGGTCGAACCGTACGACCACACCAAAAACAAAAAATTCTTAATATTTTGATAAAGATTAATTGGCCAATTTATTTATGAAATGGTCAGATCTGCAATTTGCAGTGTTCTACACGTATTAACTTTTGATCTGTATGAATGCATCCCCTACTATGAATTTCCTAGCTGATCACCAGAATATGATTATTATGATAAATAATAATCATACACATATAATATGTCATATATAGACAGATCGACTTTTGACCTCTTCTCCAATCCTGACATATGAGTCATGATGAGTAGTGTGAAAGAAAGACTGCAATAATTGGCAACGTTGCTATGAGTCTCTAGCTAACAGAAAGAGAGAATATGAGGAATAATCTTCCTTACTTTCATTTCACTATTCATGGGGTATTTATACAGCAATAAGGAAAATCAAAACCGTTACATCACAATAGAGGAAATGTCTACAGTTCTCTACAATTATTCTAGAACTTTACTAGTTTTTGAATTTAATTGATCTAGCTTAATACTCCCCCTCGAGTCCAATAGGGTATCTAGCACATTGAGACTCGATCCAAAATGAAAGAACTTATCAGAAACCAATGGTTTGGTGAAGATATCCGCTATTTGATCCTTAGAGCTGAGAAAAGAAACAGTAAGACTTTTAGAAGCAACTCGGCCTCTAATGAAATGAAAATCCACATCCATGTGCTTTGTTCTTGAGTGATAAACAGGATTTGTAGCCAAGAAAGTGGCACCCAGATTATCACACCACAGTATTGGAGCCTTAGACAAGGGAATACCGAGTTCTGAAATTAAAGTTTGAACCCATATAACCTCTGCAGCAGAGGAAGCCAAAGCTTTATATTCAGCTTCGGTGCTTGAGCGTGCCACAATACGTTGCTTTTTGGAGCTCTAAGAGACAAGGTTTTTGCCAAGGAAAATACTGTAGCCACCAGTGGAATGTCGATCATTTGGGCATCCTGCCCAATCAGCATCTGAGTATGTTTGCAACTGGAGTGAGGATGTAGAGGAGAAAAATAGCCCAAAGTTAATTGTGTGCTTAAGGTACCATAGTATCCTCTTGACTGCACTCCAGTAAGGCTGTTTAGGTTTGTGGAGAAACTGACACACTTTATTTACAGCGAAAGAAATATCTGGTCGTGTGAGAGAAAGATACTGTAACCCACCTCCTATGCTACGGTATTGATGAACATCAACATGATCAGGTGAATAAAAAACAGAGAGCTTAGGAGAAGCGACCATGGGTGATGAGATAGGCTTCGCATGAAGCATCTGACTACAAATTAACAAGTCCTTAATATACTTCCGTTGGGACAGTAGTAAACCATTAGGCAGGTAATCAACCTCAAGACCAAGGAAAAAGGAAAGTTTTCCTAAGTCTTTAACAGGAAATGCAAGTCCCAAGTTGGTAACCAATTTATCAGTAGCAGAGGGCAGTGAAGAGGTAATAACAATATCATCCACGTAAACAAGCAAATAAATGTGGATATCACCTTGATGAAGGATGAAAAGAG
Source organism: Pterocarya stenoptera (assembly GCA_003123785.1). NCBI lineage: Eukaryota > Viridiplantae > Streptophyta > Magnoliopsida > Fagales > Juglandaceae > Pterocarya > Pterocarya stenoptera. The sequence continues at coordinate 4,742 of QEOT01123570.1, forward strand.
AAGGGTCGGCTCGAGATGCAGTGAAACCATAGCCAATGAGCCATGAACTGAGTTGGGCGAACCATGCCCGAGATGCTTGCTTTAGCCCATAGATTGCTTTCTGTAATTTGCAGACATAAGTGGGATGAGCTGGATCAATAAAACCCTATGGCTGCTGCATGTACACAGTATCAGTGAGAGAGCCGTGTAAAAATGCATTCTGAATGTCTATTTGCCGTAGATTCCACCCATGAGAAATGGCAAGAGCAATAATCAAACGGATGGTGGGCATCTTCCCCATGGGATTGAAGGTATCTTCATAATCGATTCCTGGTTGCTGGTGGTAGCCCTTGGCTACCAATCTGGCCTTGCGTCGGTCAATGGAGCCATCAGCTCGAAGTTTTGTCTTGTAGACCCATCGGCAACCAAGAACATTGGCCGAGGGATCGGGAGGGACCAAGCTCCATGTGGAGTTGTGTTTCAAGGCTTCAAATTCTTGCAACATAGCATGATTCCGTTCGGGCCATTTTAAAGCTACAGAGTAGCTTGAGGGTGAGTCGGGAACAGTAACTTGGGCAGTGAGACATTTTCGCAAGAGATACGGTATGGTTCCATCGGTGGGTAAACGGGGTCGAGAAGATTGAATGTATGAGCGGGTGATCATGGGTGACCGAGGAGGTATAAGGGGTGATGGAAGAATCGGAGGGATAGAAGACAAAGGAGACGTAAGGTGAGGAGAGAAGAGACTAGGGTTAGATGACAGAGAAGGGGAATCTGTAGAGGATTGAGTTGAAGAGGATGGAAGGGAAGAAGATAGTGGGCCAGGACCGAGGATAGAGGGAGTAAGGACAGGAAGATGAGTAGTGGGAGTAGGCAATGGGCTGTGGAGTGGAGTGGGCTGAGTGTGAGGCTTGCGAAAAGGGAAGGAAGATTCGACAAAAAGGACATCACGAGAGATGTATAGGCGTTGAGACTTAAGGTCCAGACATCAGTACCCTTTATGGGTTGGGTTGTAGCCGAGAAAAATGCAGGAAATAGAACGGAAGTCCATTTTATGATTGTTGTAGGGCCTTAAATTTGGCCAACACTCACAAAAGATAATTATTTTAATTATCAATTTTTATTTATTTAGTCATAATAATCCAAATTGATTATATACAATATTCAATAATATTGTATATGATCATTAGCGTGTGCCAAGATGAATATTTACTGATCTTTCTATCGTCCATAGACTATTGAAATAAAAGTCAGCTTGTGAAGCAAAGCCATGATCATCATGCATAAATAGTACCTTTATTTTACCACATATTTTTTAAAAATATATTATGAAATATGTTGCGTTACTATCATTTATACTATGATTTGTTGTCATGAATCTGTCTCACTGTTTTGGAAATATCGTAGAAAGTTGATTGAGTACCAATTGATTAATATATACAAAAGATATTATCCAATTTATATTCTGTCTCATGAGGAAAAGTGAAAAACTCTTTAACAAAACATGCTTGGGTCTGATTGATAACATTCTCATGTATTTTTAGGTATTTTCAAAATTAAGTGTTTTTTTTTTCTTTTCAAAAATTCTGATAAAACATAAAATTAAATTATTTTACTATTATTCATAAAATAATTAAAAATATTCTTAATATTCGAACAACTTTTAAATTTATTAAACCGGATCACTGATACAGTAAAATAATAAACCGAATCTTTATTAAAACACACCGGAATGAACTAGAACTAGGCTAGAAATGCATGAAACCGGCCCAATTCTCTGTGTACATGTACTTGATTCATTTGAGTCCTGAGATTTGACAACCAGTCATGGTCCTCTGACAAGATTAGCCATCAAATTTAACAGCAACACAATTATGTTATATACAAGTTTTAAATGGATAAATTAAAAAAAAAATTGTAAAAAAATATATCCCAATAAAGAAGAATAGTTTTAATACTTTTATAAGATTGACATCTATTTTTTTTTACAAAGACTCGCATAGGGCAGCTTGTATAAATCATTTTTTATTCATTTCTCATTAGGCCACGTACATCGTGCTTTTTATTATTATTATTATTATACAATTCTATTACTGCTTTGTAAATGCATAGTAGAAAAAGGTTAAAAACATGTTTCCATGACAATTGCAGAGTTGGAACAGAAATTGTTTTGGCAATGTACAGAAACAGTTACAGTTGGCAAGACAAAATATGGAGTTGTTGCATGCAAATGATTCAATAGGGGAATAGAAATCAGATCATGATTTGGCTAGAGAAGAGGTACAGAAATGGATGGAAAGGGAGGAGGTGATGTGGAGACAGAGAGCAAAAGTATTATGGTTAAAAGAATGAGACAAGAATTCAAAATATTTCCACATGAAGACTTCACAAAAGAGGAAAAAGAACAGATTGACCAAGATAAAAGATGAGGAAGGGATTTGGCAGCTTGGTGACAAGAGAGCAAGGTTATTCTCAATTATTTTGAGAATATTTTTCAAAGCTCCAATCCGAGTGGTTCTACTGATTTTGGATGTGCTTGCTGGAAGAGTTACACTTTTAATGAATGTGAAACTTAGTAGAAGTTACACAGAAGCAGAGGTGTTGAGGGCTTTGTCAGAAATGAATCATTCAAATGCCCCTGGCCCTGATGGAATGTTACTAGTATTTTATCAAAAATACTGGCGCGTGGTGGGCAAGATTGTCACTGAAGTAGTGCTGTTGGCTCTCAATCACGGTGAATTTTCATCATCTCTAAACCATACATATATTACCCTTATTTCTAAGAAGAAATATCCTACTACTGTCTCTGAATATAGGCCCATAAGTTTATGTAATGTGGCTTATAAATTGACATTATTATAGACTTTCTTTCACACCACTCATGACTTATAAGTTAATATTGGAGAAGAGGTCAAAAGTCGATCTGTCTAATTAAATTTTCTGTTGTGAAATATGACATATGTGTATGATTATTATATTATTTATCATATAATCACGTGATCATGTAATCTTGAGAAGATCTATGATAGATAAGCGTCAATCTACTCAGTTAGCCTTTGTTTAGATTCATAATTTATCAAAATTTATATCATGATCTCATCGTTACAATTTTTTTAAATTTATACATAAAATATAATAAATAATTTAATTTTTTAAATTTTTAAATAATAAAAATATTAAAAAAATATTCTATAATATTTTATTTTATCATTTAAAAATCGTATCAACTCATCTCTAAATTCAAATGAGACCTAATCTCTTAGAAACATTAGTATAAATAAATAGTTAGCGTATAATCAATTAAAAAACCATGTGATCATTTAATTAAGTAACATGTTGAATGAGCTTTTTTTATATAATTCTTTTATAATTAAAGTATTTCTCTCTATAAATAAGTTCTATGACCAAAACAAAAAAGAATGAAAGGAAGTACGTACGTAATAATTAAGGAAACTTTTTTAGTCATGAAATTGAATGGCCAACTCATGATGACCCTACTCACATGGATTGCGTGCACTAAAATTTGTTTCTTTTCATAGAATTCAATCAAGTGGGTTGACAAAATCTGACACGCATAGATTCCATCAGTTGGGAATTAAGTACGTACGTAACCTTATCATGACAACATGAGTTATTCCTTTCTTGTATAATTCTTTTATATATATATATATATTCACCAATAGCTAGGAATCTTGAAGTAGAAAATTTGAAGAAGTAACTGCTAGCTAGTGGCCGGCCGGCCATGTTGGTTCCCTGCAGTAAGTGTCCATGAGGCTTCCTCGAAGCATCATATATATAAGAAAAAAGATTAAAATCAAATTTGAGATCCTATACACATAAGCACTTACTATAAGAAAAATGAGAAGTTGTGATCGATTTTTTGCGATAATAATAACTATTCGTGATAAAATAAGACTTATTTTGATAAGAAATAATTATTTTTATTAGAAATAACTGATGATTACAAATAAACATGAATTTAATTTCTTGTAGTTATTCTATTTTCGTTGCTTGGGATGCTACATATTCCTGGTATATATATAAGCATAATTAATGGTCGTTTTGCAAAATAAATCATGATGCTTTCATGACACTGTTACCAAAATAATTTACACAAATCGTTCAAACACCGATCCAAAACCCTCCAATAATTATTGATTTAATTTGTACGTACGTTTCTATTATTTTGTAAATAGTTTGTCGATATTAGCATCCTTTAAATCCTATTAATCAATTTTTTCATCATCACGATCATTCTAAATATTCCAGAGTACTGATTTGGATAATTAGCTTAAGTAGTAGTATATACAAATCTCGCATCGACTTAATTAACTTTGAAATAAGAAGTAGATCATCATATCATAAAAAAGTATAAACAATTAATTTTTTTTAGCGCGCGGCTTCTAGTTTTTAATGTCCGAAGTTTGCACACTTCGGATCTATAGTTAAAATTACTCTGTTAATTAATTATAACCAGCGTATATAAACTAACTAAATTCATATTACAGTAATACAGGCAAGAAGTTTCCCATGATCTTTCTGACTCATTCATTGAGACGATTAAGAAAATCGTCACGCTAGCATCACAACTTGATCATGATCATCAGCATCAGTCACTTTCCAATCGACACTAAATTAATATCTTTGCTCCCATGGTTCAATAATATATTATTTAATTCTTAGCTCATTGTCCTTATTTAATTAACACCCCAGGCCATGCAATTGCAAACTAAGAAAAGTACAGACAAAGAAATCAGGTGAGTGAGAGAGAAGACACAGAGAAAGAAAATCATGGCCACGAGGCTGGTGATCATGGACAAAGATGGGAAAGTGGTCTGGGATGAGCAGAAAGAGGCCGAAGAAAAGGTACAGAATCAGGTCATGAAGCCGAGGTGGTTCAAGCAGCAGCCTAAAGCTGGAAGCATTTTCCCTAAGAAAAGAAGGTTGGTTAAGAGCTTGATGCTTGAGTCCTTTATGCAAACCCTAGCCAAAATCTTCCGTCCTGACAATCCCTAGCTAGCTACCTCTCCCTCTAGAGCCTCCCAACAACCCACAATATCCTTCCTTCCATCACCAAAAATCATGAAATAAAGATCATATGTTCTAATTACTTGTATACGCATTTGGTTTGGTTTGTTTTTGTTTTCGGTGTTGTTTCAGAGTGACCCTGGGTTTAATACCGGGATTTTTTTTTTTTTTTTTTTGCTTGTCTATACAAACTCCGAGTTGTTCGAGTTGTTTGTGAAAGGTTTGAGACATGATATGAATCATTTGAAAGTACCAGGATGATCAAATTCCAAACCCATTTTGAGCAACTATCCGAACGAACTAAATTTTCTGTTCCATTTTTGTGTTCAGCGACCTTATAATAATACTGAAATGCAAGAAGAGAGAGAGAGAGAGAGAGAGAGAGAGAGAGAGAGGTGTTCATGGCGGCTCCGGCTGGGACCTCCAACCAAGTTAAAGCAACCTTTTACCATCTTTATTGATGTGTTCTTATACGCTTCTCTATTTTCACTGATTCATCGATTTGTCTGGTTTTTGCATACTACGATCCATGATGGGCATGCAAGTATTGTTAATATTCCGTGGTACTTCTTAATAAGGAGTTAGGAGGACATGACAGGACATGACAAAACATGGTCCCTCCTATAATGAACATCCAATTAAATCAAAATCATCATCTTCATATTATAAAACGAAATAATTATAAAATAAAAAACAGAGAAAAAACAATATTTCAGCATCATGGAGGTCGTACGTAGGACTGTTAAATTCGGAAAGAATTAATTGGTCATAGAGGTACGAGTTATGGTGAAGAAAATTAATCAATCAAATTTAGCAGTACTATAACAACCAACATTAATTAATATCAACAGAAACTCTTTTTAATGAATTAATTGGTCATGGATAATTCATGATCTCATGATGTTGTTGTCAAAACCTAGCTAGTTCCACTTAATTATAAGCTTTGTTTCATTAATTCCACGTAATAATTAATGATTTGATGAATTAGAACGTCCATGCCCATCATTCGGCATCAGAGGTGGCTCCAAAAGTATAAAGCCCCACCTGATCTAATGACATTGATTTAGAACCATAATAAAACCCTAAAGTAAACGTACCAATAATAATAATTAAAAAAAAAATCCCTATACGCGTTTATGGATTACTTCAAAGTCCGTATAAGATTCTCGGCCATTGCTCTTCCTCTTTTACTGTAAGCTTCAATCATTTTCCTTTTATTTTTTCCAAATTTATCATAATGTAAAGCAAAAAAAAAAAAAAAACCATAATTAAGAAATCGTAATTAAGAAATTAGCTTAGGACATTTCATGATCTCATGATGTTGTTGTCAAAACCTAGCTAGTTCCATGCACGTTGATTAGCTTTGATTCATTAATTAATTCCAGGTAATAATTTAATGATTATTTCATGAATTAGAACGTCCATGCCCATCATTCGGCATAAGAGGTGGCTTCAAAAGTATAAAGCCCCACCTGATCTAATGACATTGATTTAGAACCATAATAAAACCCTAATGTAAACGTACCAATAATAAATAAATAAATAACCCCTATACGGGTTTATGCAGGATTACTTCAAAGTCCATAAAATTCTCGGTCATTGCTCTTCCTAGTCTTTTATTTATATCATTAATGTTTCCTTCATGTCTTGATCAGTGAAAAAGGTTATGAAGAAAATTGAGAAACAAATTACGTGCTATTCCGTGGGGATAGTGACAATGCAAATATCCCTGAATCATGAACAAAGTCATGCTCATAACTTTCTCGAAAAACTCATAAAGCTTCTTCTGAAAAATATTTCTTCAAAAAAAAAAAAGTGGTCAGTTTTTCTCCATTTTTCAGTAGTAAAAAGATAAGCTTATAATTAGTCTACAATTAATTTATTATTCTATTGAAAATGAAGAGTAATTAAGTAAAATTAAAATTATTTTTTAATAAAATGTTACAATTATATTGAGTGATTTAAAATAAATTATAAATAAATTATAAAATAATTTTAAATGTTTTATTATATTTTCAGCATCCATCCAAAAGAGCAGATCCAAGTACTTTGTCTCGTTGAATTTTGGTAACAGCTGGGACAAATCCTTTTAGATTCACTTTTTAATGGCGTCGTACCAAATGCATGCATTTGTTGTTAGAATTTTTATTATTTTCGGCTTAATTTTATTGTCAAGTTCACATTGATGAAGCAATTAATATAGATAACCCTACCGTTATCTACCATTCCCCCAACTGCTTTCCAATATCCATGCATGTCATGATCTGTCATTGTTTCGGAAAATACTGATGGATAAATAAATAAAAGAGAAGTAGACATAAAAAAAATTTTATAAAAATAAAATTGATATGACTTTATATGATTTATTAAATTCACGTTCTAATAAAAATAATTTTATAATCTAATGAACCATCAAATGATGATGTCAATTTATAAGATTGATTTTATGTAAAGAGAAATACTTGAAACCGGATGGGGGTGTTTTTCCCTACTTTACACCCACCAATACGGTAGTAACACATCAGTACGTAATTGATATTCTCCGTAAAGTGATGATACCGGCCAATACGGTAGTTGCTGATAATTTGTCATTACTACATTAGTGGGTGTAAAACCAAAAAGACCACCACATACGAGAAGGAACTTTATGCAATCTCCCTTCATACTTAAAATATTTCATAAACAAATTAATATTATCCAATTTATAAAAATTCCACTATATAACAAAGATACGACCTAAATGAACGAGCAAGTGTAATTTCCTAGATATGGGCATCCCAAATTGTATAAACATGTTTAGTTTCTTTTGTTACATTATCAATTTTCTAACAAATTTAAGTCGAAGATAAAACGTGAATTAATAATTAATAATTTAATTTATTATTTAACGTTTAATAAGGAATAGGTTAAACTCTCTTAATACTAACAGAAACTCTTTTCAATGAATTATAAGGAGACAGAATCTCATGCATGGGAGCTATTTTCTATCTATTAATTGTCAGCTTCAATCATTTTCCTTTTCTTTCTTTTATCATCATTGTTTTCTTTTGTCTTGAGTTAAAATAGTTGGGAAGAAATTTGAGAAAGAAATATTAATTGTTTTATTCCGAGGGAAAAGTGAAATAGAATCATTGTGCTTAACTTTTAGAAAAATGATAATAAATTAAATCACAACTTGGATTGATTCCTCTTAATCATTTTTCAATCTAAAACCAATAATAAAATAATTTAAAATATATTGATTTTAAATGTATAAAATATGCAATAATGCAGCTCAATCACTCGTTCTTCTTCTGCATTGCAAATCCAAATTTCCCCTCCACCCCCACGTTCTCTCCACCTTGGCTCGTTCTTCTTTTGCACAGCTTCACCCCTCCAGCCCTCCGCCCGCATTCTTGCTGCCGACATATCATCGCCCATCTTGTACTTCCACCACCAACAAGGGTAAGAACCCACTAAAGAAAGGGGTTTTTTTTTTTCCTCTCCATTTCATTTTCCAATATCTCTCCATTTCTAGCATGAATCATCTTGTGTGTTTTATGTTTCTTGGATATACAGTTTTTTGTTTGTTGGATCTGTATTTTCTGTATTTTTGATTGCTGAGTTTTTGTTTTTTCTCTTCTGAGAATGGCATAAACAGTAGCAAGGATTACTTTGCAACAATATTGCTTTTTTTCACTCTAAAGCAGGAAAAAAAATAACAAATAGCAAAAACAGAAAAGGAAAAAGTAGACATGAATGATGATTCCATTCTTGTTCATGAGAGTTAGTTGGTATAAACAGTAGCAAGGATTAAGTGACTGAACACTTGCATTGGGTCATCACTCGATCTGGCAAGTTAGTCAAGGTGAATTTCAGGTTAACAACTTTCTATTACTCGTCTGAGTTCAATAAGAGATTTTACTTACAGATCTGATTGCTATTAGACTAGCAAGATGAAGCCTTTAGGTATTTGTGCTAGTGAACCATAGCTTAAATGGAAACTTCCCCCCACCCCACCCTCGCTTCCCCTTTAAGAATGGATTGAAGACCTACTTGGTGTGAGCAACTGTCAAAAAGAAAACTGCTTGAACTGGGTTTAACCGGGTGAGTTTAATTGACCATGTGAGTTTAGTTTTTAGTTAGTTATCTACATCTAACTAGTTGTTAATGTTACCAAAAACACAACCTTTGTGAATTTACATAGCTGTTAATGTTATGTATTATAGATGGTCAACATTTATTTTTAGCTAGGTGTAAATGCCTGTGTTGTATTGTAGTATGAGTTCTTCTACACAGCCACCTCCTATTCCACAACCTCCACACACCTGCTAACGTGTCGTTTTTTTTTTTTAATTGAAACGTGCATTTTGAGTCTAGGATACAGAATCTCCCACCCCGCAACCTCCACACATCGGTTGTTGTATTATATGCTATGCAATAGATTTGTTGAAGAACTGACAGCTTCTTCTACATACATGTAAAACCCATGTCCTATGAGTTTATATATAATTTTGGTTTTGCAAACATCAAAATAGTAACAAGAATTTTGATCCAACAGTGTTTCTAGTAACTAAATTCAAGATGTATCAGAAACTTTAGAATGTGGGTAACTTCTGAATTGTAAAATCTGCATGAAAATTCTTTGGACTGTTTGATGGGCAATAGGCAAATGCTAGACAAGTTCAGATGTGAGGGATCCATGCCATGGAAAAAAAAACAGTGTTTCTAGTAACTAAGTTCAGATGTAATAAATCCAGATCGTCATGATGAAAAGTTATCAAAACAGGACTAGACCTACTAATTTGGAATCAAAGCTAATAATTTTTTAATATTTATCTTTGGACTGTTTGAGAAGAGTGTAGTTGAAGTGAATTTTTCAACTCCAAAGGAGCTGAATGATAACTAGTTAATTTCCAAATCATCAGTTGGACTAGTTGCTGATTTTTTTTTCATTCATTTTTTTTATACACTGTGATTGAGATCTAATTTGAGCCTTTTAATTTGTTGAATGCAACATTAATTGTGTACTCCTGCACGTATGAGTTGGTTTGGTTGCTGATATTAAATGTTGTTCTCAAAGAAATGGTTAGTTAGTTTTATGTATTAAATGGTTCAAGTATTAAAACAACATGCATTAGCATAGCTGTTAGTTAGTTAGACTTAAATTCAGTTAGCATTTTATTTAATATTTGTTTGTACAGTTATAAATATACCAACATTTTATTTGATTTTTTCAAGCTGTTTGTTAGTGTTATGTTTAGTTATTTGAAGTTTGAATTGTTGGTATATGTGTAAACCACATAATGGGCGTGCATTATGGGTATGTGTTTGTCAAATCAGATATGGGCGTGCAGAGAATTGATGCATTTAGCATACAGAAAGGAAGATTGGACACGCATTATAGTCATAGACAATATAGCATACAGTTACAATACGAACAATCTATAGCAAATTTAAAACTAACACGTTACAACTATAGTCCGAACCAACTAAAACTATTACAATAAATACGATCCAATACAATAGATACCAACCAAGACTCTGATAGAACAAAAGGGATACAAAACAATAGATGATCTTATTTCTATCCATCCCAAGTAACCAGACAAGACATCTACTTCTGAACGTCGAATCCATATTTCTCTTCCACCAGGCTTTAGAGTTTGACAAAATCTGTAAAAAGAGACAAAACTGAAGTGCAGATAATAACAGACAACCAAAACAATGGAAGTTGAACAAAAGCAACGAACCAGAGAAAATACAAAAATATTTCTGTTCAAGTAAAGATCCTAGCCCCAAATAAACAAAAACAAAAAATGTGTGCATTGCTTGCTATAGTTTACTAGTTACTATTCATCTAGGTTTTAGTAAACTCGGAGGCAGTCAAGTCCCTCTTTCCTAAGGCAGTGTCAATTAGAGAATTACCAAAAAAAAAAAATTATTAGCCAATTCAATACTTAATGTATTTTTTCCCATTGATAATTGGGGATTAAGGCTCAACAACAGAAAAACACATGGTGGGAAAACATGTACCACAAAAAACTAGATTTATTGTGGAGAAGGAACAGGAAAAACCAAAACCGTCCCTCTCAAACAAGAATTTATATGGATACACATTAATTTCCCCCCTTCCCCCGACACAATTGAAATTTGTGTAAATGACATAGAGCGAAGATGTAAGTCCTTCAATTGACAAGATTGCGAGTAGAAAAGCACATTTGATGGCTCAATTTATGTAACAGTTACAGTCAGAAGACAGTTTGGAAGACAAGTCAAAGGTCGATAGATATCTAGCTGAAAGATGTGAGGATCAAGTGATAGTTTTGACCTTCTAAATTGGTGGAAGGTGAATTCAGTTAGATATTATGTACTTGCAAGGGTTGCATGTACTTGCAATATCGGTATCTACTATGGCCTCTAAATCTACATTTAGCACTGCAGGTCGTGCACTTGACTCTTTTTAAAACAGTTTAAATCCGATGAGTCTTGAGGGTCTCATATGTGCACAAAATTGGTTTCGTTCTTCTTGTACTCCAATAAGTCTTAGGACTTGGATGAAATGGAGGAATTTGAGAAGGAATTGAATATGGGTATGTAATGCATTTACTTTTGATATCTTTTGTGGTTTATTTTATTTTATCTTTGTTATGTAACTTTATTTAACTTGTTTTGTTTTAAATTTTTATGGATATATAAAACTTGTTGAGGACTTTGCTGATTCTTGGAGACATCAAATTCAATGCCTACCGGCCTTTGCTGATTCTTGGGGACTTTATTTCGACTGTTGATTAAAGACTTGGTTATGATTTTTTTAATCATGATTTGAGACCCTGTCAATGAATGAAGATGATGACAATGTTCGTAGTCTCCTTCTTTGCTTTTTCTTTTTTAACACTCAACTTTGGCTTTTGGAAATAACATTCCTAGAATTTGATAATGGTGCAAGATTTAAAGGTCTTTGGAAGAATTGAAGACATCATAGAATGTGATTGGGTGTACTCTTATGGCAAATGGTTGAAAAGATTGACACAATAGAACTTTGATAAATTTTCTAGTTTACTATCCAAGAGGTATTTATTTTGTTAGATTTATTGATTCCTCTAATATCTAAAAAACTAGTGCATATCTCTTTAAATTATTTGATGAGATTGTACAATTTATTATAGATAATGCTACAAATTATAAGTTGGTAGGGAAAATGTTAGAAGGAAAAAGAAGAATTTATTTTAGATAACATATTAATACCTTGTGCGGTACACTGTATTGATCTCATGCTTGAAAATATGATGAAGATCAAAAGAGTGAGTTATGTTGTTGATGCAAATTTTAATGTCAAATTTCCCTTGGATGCAAATTTATCTTATAGTAATATGTTGCCTCTGGACAGTTGAGGAAGCATTGGCATGTGCTAACTACAATGCATGGAGACTTGAAGACAGCTGTGCTCTTACAGTGATGGAGTAGGGCTATAGACTGCAGTGCATTATTTCTTCAATTTGACTAATATAATAATGTTTAACTAATGTTTTTATATTTGTATTAATATGAATTTTTGGTTTATATATATATTTGTGTTATATATTGATGTAAATATGAGAGGCTGAGACAATGAGAGCTGTGTATTGATGTAATTGTGTTTTTTTTTTTTTTTTTTTTTTTTTTGGAGTTTAAAATTTGGATAAATTGGATGATTACTTATTACTTATTAGGGATTGTTTTAAATTTCTTTATCTCTATTTTTTTTTACTTTTATTACTATGATTGATAATCTTGTTTCATTGTTTGGATGGATATTGAAAATTTATATTCTTTTGTAATAAATCATTTTATTCAAATTTATTGCATATAGACAATTTTCTTTTAATCATTATTTTTATTTTCCTTTCACATTCTTTCTTGAGATTTTTGGACTTAAAATTTGATAAATGTCAGTTGGCTTAAAATGACTGTTGGGTCAAAAATCATAGGATATAGGGATTGGGCCATTGGCCCATTTGGTACAAGGTTGGACTGACCAAACTGACCGACCGGCCCGTTCCAAATGGGACCAACCGGACCAGCCCGTCTTGAATGGGACTGGATCGGACCAATCCTTATGATGTTCAATCCGGTCTAAGGTGGAAAAACTTGGAAGTAAACTCCTGCTATCTCCCTATCTCGCACGGCATGAACCAACGGAGTCTAAGGCTCAGTTTGGTTACTGAACTCAGTTGAGCTCAACTAGTTCAGTCTAATTTTAAACTGAGTCTAACATCCAAACACTCAACTATCAAATAACTAAACTCATCACAACTGAAAACCTTCTTACACGTGGGACCCACAACCTTTTTCAACTTAAAACATCTTTATACATGGAACCCATAACCTTTTTCAATTTTCAATAAAAAAAATATTAAACTCATCCTAACATCTAAACACACTTTAAATTCAGTTTAGATGAGTCTAACATAACTTCATTCACTACTAAACTCACTACTATTAAAAAAAAACTCAACTCAATATCCAAACGCAGCCTAACTCTCTCACGCTCGGACTCCTGCATCACTGAGAGCCCAGTTGATCTCGATCTCTCTCTCTCTCTCTCTCTCTCTCTCTCTCTCTCTCTCTCTCTCTCCAAAGTGTGTGCATAGCCGCACCAACATGGACCAAGTGTTTGTGTGTGTGCGTATGGCTGTGCAACCAGCTTTGTGGTTGAGAGTTGAGGAGGAAATAGAAAAGTTGAGAGTTTCGTTAATGTTCTTCGCAGGGTTAGTAATGAAAATCTCAAGAATATTTGTAGAATTTTATTAAGCTTTTTGAAAAATCTTGACACGCTTTTGTTTGAAGAAGAGAGACTGCAAGAATTTCGGTTAATACGGATTCGACTAGGTTTGATTCTGATTGGGGCGGTTCAGATCGAATTGGCTCTTTAAATGGAGTGGGCCGGGTCAGTTCGCGTCGAGCAGAAACCCAATTGTGACATGCCAGGTTGCAGGCAATAAAGTTGCTCAGATTGTCCATTTTCTCCGGCGACTTCACCCTTCTTCTGCTGCCCCAAAGTCCAAAAGGCCAGGCTCCACAAGCTACTTCAAAAAGCAATATGACTATAATCCCACAAACGACATGTCCTTTAGTACCTCGTGCTGCTGCAGCTTTCGGATAAATGCAAGAAAGAAATTAAGAAAGAGGAAGATAGAAATTTCTCAAAATAAAGTTTCTTTCTTTTTTTTTTTTGTTTTTTTGTTTTTTTCTTATAAGCTAAAGTTTCTGTTTTTCAAATTCATAATAGAAAGCTGTATCCAAAAGAGGTACAATATTGGTAGACCAAGATTGGGCTGATCAACTGCTGGGAACCTGTGTAAACTGGGCCCACTGAAACAGTGAAAGAATCAATCAAATCTTTATTTAACCCGACCGAAAAGAACTAGAACTGAACTGGGCTAGAAATGCATGAAACCGGCCCAATTCTCTATGTACATGGACTTGATTCATTCGAGTCTTGAGATTGGTACCGGACATACGGCATTATACTTATGGCTTATAATTTTTTTTTAAAAAAAAAAAACATTATAGACTCAATATTCCTTCCATTTGTAACAAGCATTTTTTTTAATCAAAATCAATTATCTGTCATATTAAAATTTTTAATTCAAATAAAATAAGAAATCGTAATATTTTTTTTTCATTCTTTATTTGTTTTTTTTTTTTTGCCTTCTGTCTTTATTGAGCCGCATGGTTATGATTTATTCAAAGGACAACCGAAAATAATGTGATTTTACAAGTATTTAATTATATGCGCTCAACATTATTTTTGTTATATCAAAATATTACATGCTAAAAAAATGTTCATTATCATTTTAATTATATTAGTTTTGATATTTTTAGTTTTATGGTATGATATAATTGACTGATATTAAAAAAATAAAAAAATAATTTTTAATTCTTTGATATTATATATGCTAGGTATTCATCAAACAAACTGTTTAATTAATCGGCTAACTTATAATTTATAAACAAATAATTTCGCAATTAATCAACTATTACTAGAATATCATAATCATGGGGCCACCTACATATGTCAACGTAAAAAATTAGTTTTTTGTAAAAATAAGGTATAAGTAAAATAATTCTTTTGAATTTTGACAAAGGTTATTGATATAAAGAAATTTTATAAAAATAAATGTATAGACTAGTATTATTATATGCGATTAATTAAATTAAATTTATAATAAAAAATAATTTTATAATTTAACATGTCATATCGAGGTACGATAATTTGTAAGTTAATTTTTATATAAATAATTTTAAGATGAAATAATTTCTTTTAAACTTTACCATGTGACGAGTGAAGGCTGAGTTGACGTTGAAAACATCACCCAGCCAAAGCGGCAACGCTTATATGCGAGAAGGGTAGTGATTGGCTAATAGCCCATTCACAATTTAGAAATTTAAATGTAATAATAATTTTTATTATATTTAAACACATCAAATTAAAAATAAAAGTCATAATCAAATTTAAAATAATATTATTTTATTACACATACAAATTGTTATTTAATAATAACTTTTTCATCATGTTAATATATTTAGGTCTTGTTGTGATTAACAAAACCTAAGCTGGAAAATTGGTGGAAAAAACCAAATTTTAGGAAAGGCAGATCCAGACTGGGCAAAATCCGAATTAAAATGGATTTGACATGAACACAAATATTGGTGGTACTATTATGATTTGAGATAATTCAAATGAGAAATAAGGAATAGATCATTGTTTAATCTTCAGACTGAAATATATTATGATATCATGATCATGCTAAATTGTTTATTGTCATAAAAAGTTAAATGATACGAAGATCGATATAAGCGTTAAAAAATAATTAGGAAAAGGAAAATTTTCAATAGACATGAGTTTAATCGTATTCTCATGCATATATAAGTCTTTAATTCTTATGTAAAAAGAGAAGAGAAGAAAGGTTATAAAATACTCCAATTTGATTTGTCATTCGTTCTTCTATATTAATGCTTAATCATGTGTGTTTAAATAGAAAAATAAATATAACAAATCATATAATAATTAGTTGGATGTGTGTAATGTAAGAAGTTTTTGTAATAGTTTTCATATGTACAATTTGAGTGTCAAGCACAATTATTAGAAGGGTGTCTTTTCCATCCAATATTATATAAGAGATAAATTATATTTAAAATCTTAAAATATATAAATCTCACGTATTTTCTTAGAAAATAGTAAATATGACATTCACATATGAAAATTATTTTATAATAATAGATTTCACTATTTTTTAAATAAAGTGTCCAGAGTTTACATTTATCTAAGATTACTCTATATTAGAGTCAGTCTCTCCGGAAAACAAAACAAATGTCAAAAAAGAATGAGAGTATTCTAGAATTGATTTAATCTAGTATTCATTATATATTTTGATTCTACCATCCATAATTAAACTACATAAATATATGAATAAATCTTTAGAGCAGTCATTGTGTAGCTGCATCTGACGTGTACCTAATGTGTCTGAAACGGTACGTTTTGTTGAGTGAATGAGTGATTGTGTTTCGTTGAGAGAGCCAAGATGAGAGAGAAAAGATGAGAGAGAGAGTCGATGAGAGGGAGAGAGTCGGCGAGAAAGAGAGCTGATGAGAGAGAGAGTCAAGATGAGTGAGAAAGCTGATGATGCATTTTGCATTTGAAACAAAAAAAAAAAAAAAAAAAGAATTGCCATGTGCATTTTCTAAAGAGAGCTGATGGTGCATTTTGTATTAAAAAGAAAGAGGAATTGCCGTGTAGGGTGTGCATTTTTTAGAGAGAGCTAATGGTGCGTTTTGTAAAGGATTTTGCTACACAACCTCTTACTATTCATTCACACTCCACACTCCACACTCCATATTTTTAATATTTTTTTAAAAAAAAAAATTGAATTTATTTTTTTTAAACTATTTCAAAATTTTCATTCACTATTCATATAAAAAATATTTGATAAAAAAAATTAAAAAAAAATAGAGTGTAGAGTGTGATTAATAATAAGAAGTTGTGAAGATTATTTATTTTGCAAAAAGGAATAAAAAAAAAATTGCCGTGGGGTGTTCATTTTCAAGAGTGGATCCCTATCAAAACTCTGAAACGCGTCATCCCACTGTAGAATGATAGGTAGGCTGGGTAGCTTATAGCTATGGCCCATTGGTAACTTTAATAAAGAGCATTGCAATGCTCTTTATTTAATGGCTCCCCCCGTCTTCACCTTCTTCACCCAGAACCCGAAGCGAAGCCATTAGCCACTCCAGGCCAGCCCCATAGAGACAGAATATGGAGTTCAGCACAGGCGAGTCCATGGTGGAAGTCGAAGTTCGGCGGCAGCAGCAGCGCTTCATTCCCAATACTGGCCGGAGCAAATTTCCTCGAAAGAAGAAAACGGTCAAGAAGATGATTCTAGACTCCATACTGAAATTTATTACCACATATCTCTGCGGTTGTCCAAACCACCCCCAAAACCCAACTGAGAACGTGAAGAACATGAAGATCGTTCCCTACCATGGTCTTTAAAATATATCTCCTGCACAAGCCGCATGGGCCGGGCCATCCTTGCATCAATATTTCTGTTCGCCTTTCTCTGTTTTTGGTTATGGTGTTTGTTTTACTTCATTTGATTGTTACCTTAGATTGTTCTGTACTGTCTAAAATGAGATTATTTAGTTGCGTTCTTCGTGGTGGATCTTTAATTGTCTGGGTTTGTTTTGTGCCTGCATCAATGTATTGGTTTTGTCTGGGTTTGTAATAACAAAAGAAAAACAGAGTGATTTATTTCTGTCTGTTATCTCTCTTCCGAGTGCAAAAAAGTATAGAGGCGTGCTTTCTTTTCTATTTTCAATTGGGAATCCATCAATGTTTCGTACTCGTCAAACAAGAAAATATCCACTTTGGGAATTTTATTGGAAATCTAGTGGTTGAGCTTTGGGAAATTGAGAGAGAGAGAGAGAGTCCGGGGGTGGGATAACGAGAGAAGGAAAGAAAATTACCAAAATTAATTTATTGGGGAGCGGCTGTAAGGAGTAGTGTTCGAGCTTTCGGAAACAGAGGACTCTGTGTGCTAAAAAAAATGTATTCTAATCATATGCAAAACAGAAAAAATGGAAGCAAAATAAGTGTAATCTAATCGTAGTATCAGCGTCGATAATGGGTAGAAAGTGTGGATCGTCAAATGAATTAAGAACAAAGCGTAGCTGAGCGGACCGAGGTACCAATCTCAGATTTTTCATGTTCAGGCACTGCAGTTTGGCTCAGTCACCCGTTGAGAAGGCAGTAGAAAGAGGTAGGATTCTCAAGATGACAGACTTGTGCTTATAATCGATCCAAAACGAGACTGACTCTCACGAAAATTGGAGAATTGGAGAACACAACATAGAACCTAAAACGATGGAGAAAACTGAACAATTTCTTTGGGGGCGGCGGTGGGGAAACTGAAAGACTACGGACGGCGCCGAAATCTATCATATCTATTATCCGACATCTAGGTTTCTTACATCAGCATCTTACGAAATGAAACGACGACTTTGTAAAATTTACTACCTAATTGAAGAGCGACACGTACACATGATAATTGATAGTTGATACACATGAATATAATACTCCAAATATAATTTTTTATTTATTTATTCTTATGGGTTGATACGAGGTAGAGATAAAAAAAATATTAAAGTCCAGTTCAATGTCGTGCTTAAAGAGGGAATTAATAATTCAACGTCACAGCAAACACAGAGAGAGAGAGAGAGAAAAAAAAATCATATTTTTGGCCGATCCATTAAGATCAGCTAAGTACTTCGACATTCAACGTTAATTAATTAGCTTTATATATAATTAAATGGTTCATGCCACGTAGGCAGCTAATTAATGAAACATTTAAGTTTTTAATCAAAGATATTTTAATCGGAGGGCCTCGATTGAAAAAGATATGACCCAATACCTCCCAACTATAGGACTAGTACTACACTACTACCGACTACGTACTTCGGAAACACATTATACCTTTTGTAGTTTATTCGGCGGCCATCATACGTGACTTTTGTCTCTGACTAGCAAATCCTATCATGTTAACAATTATTCCTTTCTTGTTGACTATATATATATATATATATATATAATCTGATCACGTGGATGTAGAAAAATGAAAAATCTCTATTAATTTTGTAATCATAATTTGCATTGCAATATCACATAATCATGAGCTACCTGCTCATTATAAGAAAATTATTGATTTATTATTAATTATTTTTTATCAAATAATTATTTTTAATTAAAATAAATTTATTTTTAAACTAAATAATTATTTAAAGATTTTTTTATCTAATCTAATCTCACTTTTTTATAATTTTCGTCTTAAACATACTAAAAAACAAATATTTTTTTAATTTTAAATATTCAATTTTTCATCTAATCATTATAATTTTTCTAAACTTCAAACAAGACACAAAAAATAATTCAACTTTTTTAAATAAAAATATATATTAAAAAATTATATTCTAATAATATTTTAACTTGAAAAATTTTACTCACCATATCCACACACCACACTTATTTTATTTTTTTATTTTTTTCTCTTACCAAATGTGTAGTATATAAATGATGAGTACAATAATTCAATTAGTTTTAAAAAATTAAAAAAAAAGAAAAAATCTTAAAATAAAAATAAATATAGTGTGTAAAGATAATGAGTCGCAAAACTCTTTTAACTTTATAATATTTATATTTAATTTTTTTCTCTTCTTTCTCAAAGTCCAATAAAATATATTAACTCAAACCATTTAATAACTATTTACAAAACTCTTATCTTATCTCATTCTCCGATCATCGTCTCATTCAAATCCAAATCTCAATCACATATATATCAAACCAAACTGGATTATTTGTTTAATTAGTAAAAACCTTGATCGGCAGATGATCAATTAGTTAGTAAAATCTCAGAATATGTCGACTATTAGAAATAAGGAAAAGTGGGTTATGTGTAATCTGGAAGTGTATATAGTCTGAGAGTATTTTGTATTGCTGGCACATCACTTGTGTTTCATTAGATAATTATAATAGTATAAATACAACGTAAAAAGAAACACTAGAAGATAATGGAATACACCATGCATAATTTCTCTCCTTTTTGCTTCAGCTTTCTCTCTGTTTTCCAAAACTTTTTCTTCTCCTCGGTTTGTTTACATGGTACTAGAGAATTTTTGGATCTTTTTTTCTGCCTCATCTCTGTTTGTTGTCGTCTTCAACTTCATCTTCCTTGTTCAATCCATTTGAGGATCGTACGAGCCCCTACTTCTTACATCATGGCAACAATCCTGGTATGATTCTTGTTTCACAACTTCTCTCCAGAGAAAACTAAAATACTTGGAGTCGTTTCATATTGATGGCACTTAGTATGAAAAATAAGACCGAATTTGTTGATGGAAGCCTTCCAATGCCTACTAATTCATCGGATCCACTATATTCTTATTGGATTCGGTGTAATAATCTAGTTTTCTCTTGGTTGCTTAATTCGGTTTTCAAAGAAATCACAAGAAGTATTATTTTTCTTGAAACTGCCTGAAAAGTTTGCAGTAATCTTAAAGAACGTTTTTTCTCAAGAGATTGGACCCCGAACTTTTCAAATACAAAAAGCCATAGCTTCCTTGGCTCAAGATCAAATGTCAGTGAGCAACTATTTTACTCACCTCAAAGGCTTATGGCATGAATTGACTAATTATCGACCTTTACCAAGCTGTTATTGTGGTTCCATAAGAACATTAGTCAATTATCAACAACAGAAATATGTGATAAAGTTTTTAATGGGCTTGAATGAGTCATATTCTCATATTTGTGGTCAAATCTTGTTAATGTATCCTCTACCACCCATGAACAAAGTTTTTTCCCTGATCATTCAAGAAGAACATAACTAAGGCAATACCACTAATGTTTTCATACATGATGCTGCTACTTTAGTAAGTCGTTCTGGTAAAATCAGAGAGAAACTAATCCGTAGTATTGTAAAAAGATTGGTCATACAAAAGACAAATGTTATTGTCATCATGAATTTCGACCCGGTTTCAAATTCACAAAGTCTAAGTCAGACTTTACATCTGCCAATCAAGGTTTTTACTAATTAAGGTCATAATACTTCAAAAATATTAGAATATTATTTTGATCAGAATACTAATTAAGGTCATATTGGAAATTTTCTTGTTTTTACATAGAGCGGTGCTACTCCTACCGCTGGGAGCCACCGCTCACTCTTACCGTTAGTGTAAATTGAAGTGTTTATTTTTTTATATCTATTTTTTTAATATATTTAAATATTTTTTAAAAATAAAAAAATTTATAATATTATTAAAAAATACTTATTTAATCATTAAATAAAAAATAATAATAAAAAAATTTAAAAAATCAAAACGATAAAAATCAACTATAAGACTAACATTTTTCTTTTACATATATAGGGCATGTACGAAATTTATTGTTAACGTCATTGGTCATAAGTGACACGACATTATTAATAGCGGTCCATCATGTGCCCCCACCGACCCATAAAAGTTAACTTTTATTTTTGGCGGACTAATATAAACAATTGTAGACCTTTTTGCCAATTGAAGAGGATATATGGCTGCCCACAAATTGAAGCAATATGTAATCCTTATCTATCTACTGTGGTGTATTTAGAGGAGAAAGAATATAAATTTAGACGGTTGAGGAGTTTTAAACTCCCTTTTTCAATAGTTTGTTCTTTTGATCATATGCTATAGATTTTAATGGGCTAAGATTTCATGATTCTCTTATTTTATATTCTATTTCTAGTTATGTGTTCCTCTTGCATACTTCCCGCCAATTGGGTTTCGCCTTACGCATTTTTCAATAAAATCCTTGAGTACTTATTGATAGAAGATATGATACGGGCACATCCAGCTAATAGAAAGGGCAGCCCTTATCCCAGTATGGAGGAAATAATACATGGCTTTTGGGAACTATGGATTTGGCATCGAGTTAGATCTGGTATTTCCTTTTTCTTTTGTTCTCTGATTTCAGATTTGTGGTTAGATTGCTTGTTATTTCTTTAGTGTGATTTATCCAGATTGCTTGTCTGGCTTTGTTTGTGATGTCTCATGGTATTTCAGATGAATTGTGATTATTAGATGGATTTTGGATTAATGTCACCACGGTTTAAGTATTAATCATGATTAATTAGATTGAAGAAAAAAATTAATTAGAAAACAATAATATAAGTATCAAATTAAATTATTAATTAAAATATGGTTAGTGTAATTACAAAATATGAAAAAAAAATTAAAACTATTATTATTAAAAAATAATATTATATTATTATTTTGATGGATTTATTATTATTATTATTAAAATATAATTAAAATTTTATTGATGGATTTTTTTTTGAAGGGATGCATGTGGGAGGTTACACACTTTTAAACTATATCTAGTATTACTCAAAAATAAATTAAAGGAGATGATAATCAAATTAAAAGTTAATATATTTAGATCTTGTTGTGATTTACAAAACCTAAGCTGGAAAATTGGTGGAAAAAACCAAATTTTATGAAAGGCAGATCCAGACAGGTCAAAATCCGAAATAAAATGGATTTGACATGAGCACAAATATTGGTGGTACTTCTTTACGGTGGAAGACATATCTAAATTAATTTCCAATTAATTATTTTTTAAAAAAAAACATTTGAAGGTCTGCTTAATTGACACATCAAACACACTACAATTATTAATTAAATCAGCATCGTAATAAGCTAAAGATACGGTGCAGAAGATTAAAAATTAAAACAAAAATTCATGGGAGCTAGATTACGCTTTGGAGATCGATGTCCTGTTAGTCACATATGTTGGAAGCGTGCGTGCCCCCGACTTGCTTATGACCCACATGTATTGAACCATACATGTACCTTCTTACATGAGGACAAAAGCGTAGAGCATGACCCCTATCCTCTCCTCCGCCGAGCATACTGTGGAGCTAGCCGGGCCCGCATCCTTGGAAAAACAGCACGCGTTTTCAACGTCCACTTATTTCTTTCTTGACTTTCCACATTTTTTTTTGTTAAATATGAAGGAAGTTAATATTATTCAATTTGTGTATTTTAAAAAAAATATATTTAATGAAACGTGTCATCCCACTGTAGAATGATAGCGCCATGGCGCATTGGTAACTTTATTAATGTCTCCCCCGCCTTCACCTTCTTCACCCAGAACCCA
This sequence comes from Pterocarya stenoptera, assembly GCA_003123785.1. Classification (NCBI taxonomy): domain Eukaryota; kingdom Viridiplantae; phylum Streptophyta; class Magnoliopsida; order Fagales; family Juglandaceae; genus Pterocarya; species Pterocarya stenoptera. The sequence continues at coordinate 27,954 of QEOT01123570.1, forward strand.
AAGCGAAGCCATCAGCCACTCCAGGTCAGCCCCATAGAGACAGAATATGGAGATCAGCACACGCGAGTCCGTAGTGGAAGTCGAAGTTCGGCAGCAGCAGCAGCAGCAGCAGCGCTTCATTCCCAATACTGGCCGGAGCAAATTTCGTCGAAAGAAAACCACGGTCAAGAAGATGATTCTGGACTCCATACTGAAGTTTATTACCACACATCTCTGCGGTTGTCCAAACCACCCCCAAAACCCAACTGAGAACGCGAAGAACATGAAGATCGCTCCCTACCAAGGTCGTTAAAATATATCTCCTGCACAAGCCGCATAGGCCGGGCCATCCTTGCATCAATATTTCTGTTCGCCTTTCTCTGTTTTTGGTTATGGTGTTTGTTTTACTTCATTTGATGGTCTCTGTTGTTACCTTAGATTGTGCTGTACTGTCTAAAATGAGATTATTTAGTTGCGTTCTTCGTGGTGGATCTTAAATTGTCTGTGTTTATTTTGTGCCTGCATCAATGTATTGGTATTGTCTGGGTTTGTAGTAACAAAAAGAAAAACAGAGGGATTTATTTGTGTCTGTTATCGCTCTTTCGTGTGCAAAAAAGTACAGAGGCGTGCTTTATTTTCTATTTTCAATTGGGAATCCATCAATGTTTCGTACTCTTCAAACATGAAAATATCCGCTTTGGGGATTTGATTGGAAGGCTAGTGGTTGAGCTTTGGGAAATTGTGAGAGAGAGAGAGAGTTCGAGAGTGGGATAACGAGAGAACGAAAGAAAATTACCAAAATTAAGTTATTGGGGAGCAGCAGTAAGGAGTAGTGGTCGAGCTTTGGGAAACAGAGGACTCTGTGCGTTAAAAAAAATGTAATCTAATCGTATGCAAAACAGAAAAAATGCATCCAAAGTAAGTGTAATCTAATCGTACAAGCACTGATAATGGGTAGAAAGAGTGGATCGTCGAATGAATTAAGAACCAAAGCGTAGCTGAGCGGATCGAGATACGGACGAATCTCAGATTTTTCATGTTCAGGCACTGCAGTTTGGTTCAATCACCCGTTGAGAAGGGCAGTTGAAAGAGTTATAATCGATCCAAAATGAGACCGACTCTCACCAAAATAGATTTAATAAGAATACCACTAAAAATTGGAGAAAACTGCACAGACCAGCTAAAACGATGGTGAACAGTTAACTTTGGGTTGGGACACTGAATCTGACCAAAGTGGGGCTCAACCGGTGGTAACTGTCTGTGTGGTCCAGGGGAAGATCTTCGTTCAATTCTGTCCGCGACAACTACCTTCCTCGTTCGTGTGGCCCGCAGCCGCAACTACTTTTGGATAGGGAAGCATAGCCTTACCCCACACGTGCCCGATGGTGGCCACCGAATGTGGATTTTTATTTTTATTTTTTTATTTAATAATTACGTAAATATTTTTTTAATATTTTTTATTTTTATTTTTATTTTTATTTTTAAAAGTATTTGGCGAGTTTAAAAAAATATTTGAAGGGAAAAAAAAACAGAGATGAAAAAATTTTGTTTGTTTGGTGAGTGTTTCAGTGGCCTCACTTTTTGGGAGTAGCACCTTCCTCTTGGATATTTTCGCATAAATACTATTCTGCTCATTAAAACGATTCTATTTAACCGCTTGGGAATAATTTTTTTTATTTAATAATTAAGAAAATGATTTTAAATATATTGATGTATTTTTTTATTTTTTAAAAATATTTAAAAATATTAAAAAATTAAAAAAATAATTAACGGTAGTTTGAACGGTGCTGCTCAGGCGGTAGAGTAGCACTGCAATTCTCGCACATACCCGTGTCTGTTGGATGATGTTTTCAATGTGACCGCTATCTTCACTAGTCACAGTATAAAAATTCAAGAGAAATAATTTAGGCTCCGTTTGTATTTGAAAATTATCTAATTTTATTATTATAATTTTTTTAACTTTTTATATAAAATATAATAAATAATTTAACTTTTTCAAATTTTAAAACAATAATAATATTTAACAATAACATTCTAATAATATTTAATTCAATTTTTTTTAATCTAAAATTAACCTATATCATCTCCTCTTTAAATCTCAAAAAGGCGTTAATCTTATGTAATGATAACCTCTTTTACTAGTGCACTGCTTTGCTATTCAATTTTTTAATTGAGTTATCATATCCTGTTGCCTTGGTTCACGGCAGGAAATTGCTATGAGGCACCTCCTCCAAGCACAATGAATACATGCAAAAAAAAATATAAAAATAAAAAAATAAAAAAAGATTAAAATTAGATTTGAACTCCTGGATAATTTATTCTATATTCGTTGTTTGGGATGCAAGATATTTGTGGTCTACAAGTATTAATGCGTGGTCGTTTTGCAGAAGTAATCATTTACAATTAACACAAATCATTGAAAATTACAAATTAAGATGTAATTTTGTTAAGGAATATAAAGATGTGATAAGAAATTATAATTATATAACCAAAATAAGCAGTAAAATTATCTAATTGAAATCCGGCAATATATCAAAAAAAGAAAAGGAAATGACAATTGCAGTCGTTAGTGTGCAAACGCTGCACAATCACTTTGAAAAAAATGAATAAATACGAGACCTACATAAGATGGCTTTAGATGTAAGTTGAATAAAATATTATTAGAATATTATTTTTTTAATATTATTATTATTTTATATTTTGAAAAAGTTAAATTAAAATTTAAAAAAGTCGAATTATTTATCATATTTTGAATTATAATTTAAAAAATTTATAATCATGAAATGAGAAGAAATGCTTTTTAAATCTAAACTAGGCATAAATATATATCTACTTATATATAAAGCGTGAATCGCTTATCTACAGTAAATTCGTCTAATATTTTTACTTCTAATATTTTTATTCGTCTAATATTTTACCCCTAGTGTTTTTCCCGTTTTGTCCCTGATTTCTCCAGCGCGCGAGCCCCTCCTCCCCTCTCCCCCGTCCGTTTCTTCATCTACTGCCGTGAGCCTCCCAAAGCTGCCGTGGCCGACATCACCCCGGCCATTCTCTTCGTCTCCGGCAGACGTCCCTCTCCATAAAATCTCAGACCCTCTCGTGTCGCCGTTAACGGCCACGATGGAATCCAAGTCGTTAACGGCGCCGTTCCACCTAGGGCTTATTCATATCCCCTTCGAGTTCGACCCTTCCATCTTCTTCTCCCAGCCTCCAGCCTTCCAGGTCTCCGACTCTCCTCAATCCTCATTTCATCTGCAGACTGCCGTCATTCGAACTTGAGCCAGTGAGCCAAATAAGTCAGTGACTCAGCACTGCTTCGCAGCGTCCTGCGTCCGGCATCCAGGACTCCATGCCGTCTACCGATCCACGACTCCACGCGGCCACGCCTCAGCAGTCAGCACTGCTTCACACCGTCCAGCGCAGCCTCCACTGATCCACGTTCCTCCGGCAAAGTGCAAACGGCGCAGCCTCCACAGTAATTCTTCTTCCCTTTTTTTTTTTGTATAATTAATTTTATATAAAATGTCAAATGACATGTTGGGTGCACCGTGTATAATTAATTTTGTATAATTTTTTTTGTATAATTAATTTTACTAAGAACATTCTTTAATTGCATTCTTTGATTAGCATTTTAATTTTGTTGAAATTATTTTTTGATAAGTCCGGTTGTCCCGTTGTTGTATTGGGGTCTAGGGTTAGGGATTGTTTCTGGTTTGGGATGGTGAATCTGGGAAGTGTGATGAACATTAACAATGAACACCATGTTGATGAATGCTTTGTACGAGTGATGGATTTCTGATTTTGATGGACAGTTTTGTTAATTTCTGATTGACAGTTTTGTTATAAATTTAAAATGATTCTTAAAATAATTTGTGAGGTTTATGAGCGTTCTAAAATATAGATTAGAATTTTAGATTTGTGATGTTTGCCATGTTGCAAATTAGCTGCTGTGTAAGTGAGACAATTGTGTTGATTTTTTTGTTCTTTCTCTGTTTAACATGTTAGATGGATTCTTCATCAAGTCCGATTGATCTTGAGGTGAACTCCCAAATACCAAAACCGCCGGCCTCAAGTACCCCTAGTAATAATTGTCCACTTCCTAAGAAACGAAAGGGGAAGGATTCGTCAATTGTTTGGGACCATTTTACAAAAGTAGAGGGTTGTTCCGTAGATGATCCAAAGGCCAAGTGTAATTATTGTGGCAAAATATATGCTTGCCACTCGAAGAGGAACGGAACTTCAACAATGCAAAATCATCTACCTTCATGTCCCAAAAATCCTCATAAGCGTGGGCCTTTAGATAAATACCAAACAACATTGGCAGGTGAGGCATCCTCGGAGGGGTTTGGAGAGAGTGATAGTGGTTTAAGAAATCTTGTAACCCATAAATATAGTGAGGAGGTTGTGAGGTTGGCACTTGCGGAGATGGTAATCCTCGATGAGTTACCATTTAGAATTGTTGAAGGGCAAGGATTTAAGAAGATAGTTTGGTTGCTTGAACCTAGATTTAAAGTGCTGACAGTTGCAAGAGATTGTATGAAACTATTTCAATCTGAAAAGGCCAAACTTAAAAAAATTGTTTAAAGATGGGGGAATGAGGATTTCATTAACTACCGATACGTGGATATCGGTACAAAATCTAAATTATATGTGCCTAACTGCACATTTCATTGATAGTGATTGGAAATTGCAAAAGAAAATAATTAATTTTTGTTGAATCCCTAATCATCGAGGGGATACTATTGGAAAATATGTTGAATCGTGCCTCCTTCATTGGGGCATTGATAAGATATTTATTGTTACTGTGGATAATGCTAGCTCAAATGATACTGCAATTGCATATTTGAGACATTTTTCCATGCACATGACGGAGAATATGTTGGAGGGAAAGTATATGCACAGGAGATGTTGTGCTCATATTGTGAACCTTGTAGTGAATGAGGGTCTTAAGGAGTGTGTTGATGCCATTACAATGGTTAGAAATGCAGTTAGATATGTGCGCTCCTCCCCTGCAAGGTTAGACAAGTTTAAGAGATGTGCAGAAAAAGAGAAAATTGATTGTAAAAAAATGTTGTGCCTTGATGTGCAAACCCGATGGAATTCAACTTACATGATGTTGGAGGCTGCTGAGAGATTTGAGAAGGCTTTTAGGTTGATGGAGAGTGAGGACTACAATTTTCTCTCATACTTTAAGGATGGAAACATTGGGCCTCCTAGAGCCGACGAGTGGGAGTCAGTGCGGATTTCTATGAATTTTTTGAAGATGTTTTATGATGCCACTTGCCGATTTTCTGGGTCTTTACATGTCACTGCAAACCCAAGTTTTTTGGAGATTTGTAGGCTCCAAAAAGAGTTGGTTAGGCTGAGTGAGAGTGATAATACTTGTTTAATGAGCATGGCCGTAAGTATGAGAATTAAATTTGATAAGTATTGGGGTTCATTGGATAGGATGAATTTGTTGTTGTTGATTGCAGTTGTCCTTGATCCACGTAGTAAGTTGGGGCTTCTTACTTTCCACTTGAAAAAATTTTATGATGAGAATTGGGCTGATGATTTGTTGTCGAGGGTGAGACATTTATTATCAGACATATATGCGGAGTATAATGCGACATTTGGTTCTAGCTCGACTAGTAGAGAACATGTTTCCCCTCCGGCATCTGCACTTCTAGATGATACTGAAGATAATCATGAGTCACAACTTTTTTATGAGTGGTTGCAAGCATCGACTGGCTCTGGATCTATAACTACCAAATCTGAGATAGACCGATATTTATCAGATGGATGTGAGGCATTCAGCCAATCTTTTGACTTGTTGAATTGGTGGAAAGTGAATGAGCCTAACTATCCTATGCTTGTGAGGATTGCACGAGACGTACTAGCCATGCCTGTTTCCACGGTTGCATCAGAGTCAGCATTTAGTACGGGAGGTCGTGTACTTGATCTTTTTCGGAGTTCATTGGCTCCGAGAACTGTTGAGGCACTTATTTGTACTCAGAATTGGTTGCGACATCCCTCAACACCAATTGATATTCGAGACTCCACGGATAATGTAGAGAGCTTTGTAGTAGAATCTGGTAATGTGTTTTTCTCATTCAATTTATATATTCATTTACTTTTATAATTTATTTTTTATTTTTTTCATTATCCTAATTTATTAATATTGATTATTTGATGTTTTTCTATATAGAGTTAGGAGCATCGTTCATCTCAACTATTGATGACTGAAGAGTCGAAGACTGCATTGGCCATTGGGAATCTTCAACTTGAAGACTTCAAAAATGAAGATTTGTGAAATTTTATTCAAGAACAGTTGTTATTTATTGCTTACTTGCTTAAGACAATTTGGTTTTGTTTGTAATTTGTAATGTGTATTAAACATCTAGTGGAGTTTTTATTTATTTATTTATCTAATAATTAGTATATAAGAATATAAGATAATAAGGCTATAAAGTATTAGTATATATGCAGTAGTTATTAGTTACTAATAGTATATACATATTACATAACATTACAAATTTACAAATAAAAAGAAATTGAATATATAAAATTAGAATATCATAAAATTTCTCAAAAAAAGTCTAAAATGTAGATGATTTAGAATAATAAATTATTAAATTGAGCCCAAAAAGAGATTGAATTGGGTCTAAATGGGCCAAAAAGAATGGCCCAAACAGGCCCAAAATGGGTGGCCCAAACCGACCTTTACCGGTGAATCGATCGTGAACCGGCCGGTAATCGAACCGGCCGGTTTTACCCCATATAAGGTCGATTTTCGGCCGGTTTTATAGAAGAAAAATTGCTTACCGGTAGGTTTCGGTTTGGGCCTAAAACCGAATTGACCGGTCGGTTTTTCAGCCCTAACGGATAATAGCATTTGTTTTTTATTTTAGAGTTTTGCTACATAATCTCTATCATATTTTATATTTTTTAAAATTTTTTAATATTTTTTAAAAAAGTATTTTGAATTTATTTTTTTAAAATTATTTCAAATTTTCTTTTCATTATTCATATAATAAATATTTGATAAAAGAAAAAAAAATTTTAAAAATATAGAGTGTGGAGTGTAAGGAGATTATGAAGATTTATTCTTTATTTTATTTTATTTAAGGATTAAAGAATTTTTTTAATAGTATTATAATTTTTTTAAAATATTTAAGCTGATTAAAAAAATACATGAAAAAAATGAGTATTACACGTCTGGAGACCCATACCCTCTTTTTAAGCATTTTTTTAATTTCCTTTAAACATTATTTAAAAAAAATCCACAAACCAATTAAAAAATGTTTTATTAACCATAACTAAAATAAAATAAAAAAAACAAAAAATACAATTATGTAGAAATTTTTGGTATATATCCTAAGGAATAAATCTTTGCATCCGCCGGTTGTCCAACACACACATCCCACACCCAACTTTTTACACATAACAAAACACACGTTTTGTTTAAAACAAAAAACAAAAAAAAAACCTGTCACATAAGGGTGTGTGTTGTGTGCGGCTGATATATAGTTTAGCTCTATCCTAAGTGGCTTTTATCATTTTCTTTTTAAAAATTAAGGTTATGTCTGGTTATTAAAATCGTTTTAATTCATCTCAATTCAATCATTAATGAAACCTATTATTTTTTAACTTTTTATAAAAAAATAAAATTTTAATACATCTCAACTTATTTTATATATTAAAACATATATTTAAATCTATTTATATTCAAATACATCTCAATAAAATTTATAAAATATTATTATTATAAATTAATTTAAATTATCTGACATCAGCCCAATATCAAATGCAATCTAAAGAATATAATCGTCACAAGGCATGCTTAATTTGAAAATTACGAGGAATATTTTAATATTTTGTACTGTTCATTTGGTAGTGGATGGATGCATATTAATTCATGAGTGACATCAATTAAAGCCTGATTTTGAGGCTTAATTGACAAAAATTTTAAAATTTTGATAAAGATTAATTGGCGATGCAATTTATTTATGAAATGGTCAGATCTGAAATTTGCAGTGTTCTACACGTATTAACTTTTGGATGATCGTCATCATTCTCAAACCTTATCAACAACGTACAACTACTATGAATTTCCTAGCTGATCAGAATGCATGACCTGCCGAAATAACTCATTATAAATATATTTTTTTATTTTTTTAAAGTGGCCCCAGCCACTAGAGTGGTAGGCCCTAGTGATCTCAGATTCTCAGCCCACTTTGCATGCATGGATCCTGGTACAGTCATGGCTAGCTAGCTAGCTGTGGCATAAACATCGTCATGATGAGGCGATTCTTCCGACTTGTCTCCTGATATGTTTTATGTGGAAGGTTCAATGATTCCACGAATCTAGCCATTTACATTAACGTACGTACAATCAATATTTTCTATCTATAAATATATATATATTAAATCTTATGAGTAACATTAAATATCTTAATTATGTTCACCACACAATTTTATATTTATCTAGAACGACCGAAATCGTATATTAATGATAGTAGAGTTGGAAAAAAGAAGATCAGGCATGCAGGCTAATATATACATAGCCTATAGAACATGCTTCATGAATGTTTTCCACGCGTTAACCAAAACAAAGAAGAATTCATGGGAGGAAATTAAATAAACTAGAAAATATAAAACTTATATTTTTGGCCGAGTAATTAAGATGATCAGCTAGCACTTCCACATTAATTAAATAGCTTATATATAAATTGGTTCAATATTCCATAGCTAATTAAATGTACGTAGATCACAATTACAATCAATATTTTCTATATTAATTAAATGTTATGAGTAACATTAAATTTCTTAATTATGTCCACCACACATTCAATTTATTCATCTAGATTCGACCTATATTATCCTCAAGCTGGGTCCTCAACTCAACCGAGTTCATGATGATGAGTTTTCTTGTTTTTAAATATAAATATATATATATATATATATACACACACACACACATGAGGGCATGCACGAAATCTATTGTTTAAAGCACACAAGTTTTGGTCCTTTTCATGATATATACGCAGGTTAATATATAGTTTAATTTCTTTCTCTGCTAGCTGTGTATGATGATCTAATAAATCACATGAAGTCATATATGCACTTCATTTTGTAAGATTATTTTATATAATCTTTTTGTGGTTGTAACACTCTTCATTTATCAATTATTTTGATGTTAAATACATCAAGGGTGAGGAAATTAGGATGATAAAAAGTTGATTAATAAGATCTATAATTAAAAAAATGCTAATATCAGGATATCTCGCTTCTACATATATACTTACCGCGTATAGGATTAACATCATGAATTATTATTATTATTTGTTGTTGTTCTTCTTATTATTATTATTATTTTATATGAGGAAGGAAGGAAGCCTGATCATGGAAATTTCCGTCTTCAATTTTTCTACAAGATTCCTATTGGCCAGTGAATATCTTTGCAAGCTTGAATGACCAACCGGCCATTACGTGGATATACACCCATACTCAAAAGAATTATAGAAATCAAAAGCAAAGAAAGGACACAAATTCTCGCATCCACATTTCATTTCACCACTTTACAAAGCTTGAGGAAATTGTTGTTAAGATTCAGTTTATAATTACTGTTAAGTATATAATTTCTATTGCTTTTTATTGGTTTAAATTTTCATAATAAAAATCTAATATTCTTGGATGCTTTAAAGTATCCAATATGTTTAATTTGAAAGGTTCAATCAATTAATCCAAGCTACAAGTACCTGAAAGTTGTAATTACTTCAAAATATAATGAATGACCAGCTTTTTAATTTATTATTACATATATTATTCTCTAATTGTCTAATATTCCATTTTCAATAATATTGATCCTATAATTAATTTTTGAATTAATCTTTGCATCAACCTACACACCATAACTTTTTTTATTTTTTTTTATTTGTTTCTCTTATTAAATGTGTATTACATGGATGATGAATAAAAAAATATAAATGTTTCAAGAAGACTAAAATAAAAAAAAAATTTAAAAAAATAAAAAAAAAATAAAAAATAATTTAGTGTGTGGTGTGTAGGATGATGCAAAGTAATGTTCTTAATTTTTACAATCTGTCTCATTTACGTGGTACCTTTTTTTAGCCATTAAAATATTGAATGGTGTGTGAAATCATGATGACCATTTTGTTTGATTTGTTTTTTCCTTAATGAGAGAGAGAGAGAGAGAGAGAGAGGATCGTATTTGTGTTCGATAGCTAGATTGCGTATCCGAGTTGCTTAGCTGATAGGCTTATTTTTATATATAACTTTAAATATAATAATATTTTTTATTATATTTAAATCCATCAAATAAAAAATAATAGGGCTTTCGAGTTTGGAAAGATGCGTACGTACGTGATCAGTTATTCCGTTTTCTTTATGGGTACGAAGGTGGACCAACTAACAACATCACGTAGACAGAATATGGGAATTATGTGATTGGCTTGACTTTTAATGTGCCCACTAAACTAATCATATATAGGGCTATCAAATGTTGTTGTTGGTCTTGTCCAAACATGATCGTCACTGAATAAAGTAGTAGGATTTTTTCCCTATTATTAATTTACTATTAATAACCCAACATATATTATGTGTATATATATTCTATTGCATGTTTCTTCTTTTTCATGCATCTTTAAAGTGGATATTTTCAGCTGGTTATATAATATTGACTAAAATTATAATGTACGTACTTTAATTAATTTAGTTATACGGTCTAATTTCTTTATGTAACGTCAATATGATTACCATGATTAATTACAGTATTTACTTTATTCCTAACGAATTAAATTGTACGTACGTTGGTTTATAAATTATAATTAAGCTGTTAGGCAATTAAACTACAGTTTGCTCGTAGTTGGTGGTTCGTCGTCGTATCTTCTTCATTCAAATAATTAACGCGAGGAAAAGTACGTTCGCATGATGGGATGTTTTTTATTTTTTATTTTTGGATATATATATTTATATATATAGTGTAGCCTTTTTTTCAAAGTCTAGTGCCATCTATGTACGTAGGACCCAGGAAATTATATATCTCATTAAGAATGATCAAGTGAAATCGCTAATTAATTAACCAGAGAGATCAGAGGGTTCCGATCCCCACATTATCATCGCTAGCTTTCAGACCATATCATATATTATAATGAATAATGCATGGATTCAAATTGTAGGGTTAATTTATGAGATGAAGCTCATGTACTTTCCTAATTTATTTGTTGTAGAGCAGTGTAAATTAATTTTAAAAAATGTCACAACGACTTTATGTTGCTAAAAAAATTAATAAAAAATGTCACAGCTTTAATTTATGTATATTAATATACATATATATATATGGCCTTCAAACTATATAATAAATAATTTAATTACTTGCGTACGTGGAATTAATTAATTAGACAGATCGACTTTTGAGTACATCTTCACCAATATTGACATGAGTCATGACTGGTGTGAAAGAAAGACTATAATAATTGGCCAATTCAGAATTTTATATATATATATATATAGAGAGAGAGAGAGAGAGAGAGAGAGAGAGAGAGAGAGAGAGAGAATTATGGCCTCCCCTATAAAAATCATAATCCTCTAAAATTTTATAAAGTTTCAATATATATGCATATATATAACTAATGGAAGTACGTAGTTGGTGGATCGAGGTATGTCGTACGTTCAACCAAGGCCAAAAGGTTCAAAATTCATTTAAAATAGAAAAATGCTGGAGGTAACCGGGAGAGGGAATCGTCGTGCAACCGTGGCTGACGTGGACAAAGTAAAACGTCACCGTTTTATTCAATTGGTTAAAACCGTGCATTCATTCCGTCCATCAAATCTGTGTCTTTTCCCGAATCCCCTTTTCCCTTTGTCTTCCCCATCCTTTCCTCTTCGTGTTCCCCACCATTTCCCCCCCTCTCCCTTCGAGATCTGAAATGCTATTTGCATAAGAACACCCTGAGATCAGTAAGAGTGAGAGGAAGAGAATGTGCAGGTTGATAGATTGCTGAAAGTTGTCAGCCAAGCTTGCTTCGATGCAGTTCAAAATGAGGGGCTTCATTTGCGAGTTGTAGTGCAGGTCCTTTATTCGAGCATCTTAGAGCTACGACATCAGCTGGAAAAAGCACACCTGAGGTTCCTTGTTCACAAAATCCATCACCTTCCCGAAGTAGAGGCAATTAGCATCGTAGTTTATAAAAATTGCAATGCAGTTTGGCAGCCAGTTTATAATTCATGAGTTGATAATAGGAAATTAGAAGCCACTGACGGCCAGTTTATAAAAACTCAGAGGCAAATAAATTCTTTTATGCTCTCCCTTATTCTCACAAAAAAAAAAAAAAAGAGCACAAAGTGAGTTAGATCTGAAGCACACTTCAACGACCCACGAAGACGAACTGCTTTTTGAGTGAGTTAGAGTAATGTCGTCGACAAGCACAGAGTGGGTTAGATCTGAAGCCTCTACCTTTTCTCCTCCCACGAAGACAACCCAGAAACCCAAATCTCTGCTTTCTTTCCTCCAAAGTCCATGAAGACGACCCCGCGAACAAAAATCTCTGCTTTTCCTCCATAGTCGTCGTGTTGTTTGAGGCCATGTACTTCGTTTATTTATTTTTTATTAAATCGACTGATGTGGCATGCCGATTCCCCTGCGGTTCCCCACCCCGGTTGTACGTAGAATTGCCCTTTAAAATATTGCTTACCAATAATATTAACGCGTGGAAAACATTCATTATATCGCATCATGTTCTTTTGGCTATATATATATTTATATATATATATATATATAGAATGTAGATGAAGAATATTAACTAATCAAAATTCCCAAAGTGGGTATTAATTAACTTCTTGTGTGAAGAGTACGAAACATTCATGGATTGATCCAGGCCAATTGAAAATGGAGAAGAAAGCACGCGTCTGTACTTGTTTGCACTCGAAAGAGAAAGATAACAGACAAAGAAATAAATAACTATTTTTCTTTTAATTTTTCCATGATCAACTACACGTACACCCGGACAATTACAAGATTCCATCACAACGGTTATGATTTCAGACATTAATATATGAGTACAATCTAAGGTTATGCAAGACAAACCCTGGGAGGGAAAGATATTTATATATATATATATTTCTTGAGTGCAGCAGATATATTTTAACGACCTGATCACCTTGGTAGGGAAAGATGATCTTCACATTCTTGGCATAATTTCAACTGGCTTTTTGGACAGCGAAGAACTGATTTCCTCAGAGGATGGAGTAGGGTGGTGGTTTAGACAGCAAAGATGTGTGCCAATGGAATCAAGCACCATCTTCATCACCGATCTTCTCTTTTGAGGAAATATGCTTCCTTTCTTGGGTTTAAAGCGGGGCTGCCCAACCTCAGCTTCCACCATTTCTGCAGTACCTTTGCTCAGCTCCATGGTCCCCTCTCTATGATCTCTCTGTAAAATGGGATGGCTTAATCTGAAGGATGATTGAAACCCAAAATTAGTAGCCTTTTTAACATCGCAAGTACTAAGGAGTAAGGAGTCCCTTTTTTCTTTCTTTTTTATTTTTTGCTCCAACACGGTATCAATTAGGACAAACGAAGCCCCATGGAAGTTTCCGCGCGTCTCAATGACATCATGGCCCACTTTAATTAATTTAATATAAGTGACGAAAGAGTTATTAAGCAGTTGTAAGTGTCGTTACCCATTAATTACTAATTCATGATGATCAGAGTATTAATTAATTAATTATTGTGTTAGCTAGAATTAAGCTGACGCGAGAAAGGAGGATAATGATTTAGGGTTATTAACCTTCTATTATCTATTTATTATTTTTTTTGTATTTGATTTTTTTTAATTTATTATTTTAGTTAATAATTAAAGAAGTTACTAATTAGCCAAAACCAGAGAAATATAAATATAATTAGCCAAAAGTCAAGAAGAATGAAAAGACAAAAAAGAGAAGGAAACAAATCCAAAAAGTTAAAATAAGTAAATAACCAAACAAATCCAAAAAAAAAAAAAAGATATGGCCAAATTACGATCGAGCTAAACGAGCAAGTAGTGTTTAATTCTTAGATATCGGCTTCCAAAATTGTCAAAACATGCTTAGCTTAAATTAAACAATGTCTGATATAAAGAGTGGGATACCAACAAAAATTGATCTTTTTCACGAACGAATAAGGAAAATGATTGTCATGAGTGCTATTTTCTATCTATTGTCAGCTTCAATCATTTTTCTTTTCTTTCTTTTTTTAAAAAAAAATATGATAAAGTAAAAAAAGAAAAAAAAAAGACCCATAATTAAGAAATCGTAATATAAAAAAGTCAAATAATAAAAAAAAAGAAAGATGAATAATAGAATAACAGTAATCCTATCATTATTTTTATAAAATATAAAAAAAGTAATTGCGGCTACGGGCAAGACAAATGAGGCAGGTACAAGGTAGTTGTCAATTGTCCTTGACAGAATTGTACAACGATCTTTCACGGGCCCCACCATGTCCGTACATCAACTTAATTCTATAATTTTATCATTTTTTATTTCAAATTTTTAATTTTATCGATCATGACCAACAAATCAATAAAGAATAAAATATAATTTAAAATCTAAACTACAGTGAAAATGGAAGAAACTTTAATTAAAAACCATAAAAATACAATGATAATTAGCCAAAAGTCCGGAAAAAATTAAAAGACAACGAAGGAAGGAAAAGGAAACAAATACAAAAACATAAAAAAATGAAAATTAATATAAAGAAAATCCAATAATCTCTAAACGCAAACATCAAAAGTGAAGCCACCTATAAAAAAAAAAAAAAAAAAAGGGTTCCCCCTCGGAAGAGACCAGCTGGTCTAATGGGATAAACAACCTCCCAATTACAATAAGACATGTATGATACTTCATAAAAAGTAAAATAGATCATTTTTTATCTGATTACACTTCTGAAGCTTTTCCTTCATCCCCTTCCCCTGACTTGCTGTATCCCCTCCCCCCTTTTTTCCTCCTTCGTTCCCAACGGAAGACTTGATAGGCGTAATCAACGACGACAATTAAAAAGAAAAAACAAGTATAGCAATTTATATATATATTTTAATCAAAATCAGAGCAGTTCAGTCATTAAAAAGGTTATAACACCCATCAAATATTGCTTTTATCAAACCAGTCCCAGCACAAAAAAATGCATCTAATCAAACTGTAATTTGGCATCCAAATTACGACCACTTCACTCTCTGGTAATGGCTTAAACAGTAGTAGCCGCTTTCTTCTTCCTTGGTGATGCTTGAGTACCTTCTCTGAAGCCGCTCTTGAATCTTCGAGGAGCATGGTGGAGGTACCTTATTCTTCCAGTTATATTTTCTCTTATGAGCGGCGGGGTAAGCACAGGCAGCGCAGCGACTCTTCTAGAGATGGAAGCTGCGGCAGCCACACCTCACATAGAGTGTGTGGGTTTTATTCCTCCTCTTTCCGAAGCTCCCCGTTCCCTTTCCCATTGGGACAGATGTAGAAATTCTGGCCGAGTGAGAGGAGGTGTTGTTTAGGGTGTAAAGGAAAAGTGGGTTTTGGTCAGGGTGGAAGACGAAGGGGCACGAAAAATGGAAGTTGTTTTCTCTGTATTTGTCACTGGGTTTGGTCAGTGACTCAGTATGGAAGACGATGAGGGCATGGACTTACGGAAGCTTTTTGTAGAGTTTTTAATCTTCTGTAGAATGGGTGCAGGATATATAAATTGAACAACCTACGTGGAAGAATATTATTAGAGGGTTGTTATTTGGGATTGGACAACTCAACCGGTTTGAAGGTATTCTAAAAAAAAAAAAAATGAGGGTTTTCAGACAAGACCAATAACTAATTCCCACCTACCCATAAAAAATTAAAACTTATATTTTTGGCGGACTAATTAAAAATTAAGATAAGCTAGTACTTCGATCCACATTAATTATATATATCTATTTATATATAAATATCCACGTGATGGTCGGTTGGGTAGTGCCTCATTAGTCTTATATGATACTATATCATGTTGAAAAGAGTATCACTCATTCAAGCTACCTAGCAAAGCTACAAAGATACTCACCGATAGGAATCTTGAAGTAGAAAATTTGACGACGTAATTGCTACCTAGTGGCCGGCCTTGTGAGCAATTGTTTCCATGAGGCCACTTCCTCGAAGCATCATAAGAAAAAAGATTAAAATTAAATTTGAGCTCCTATATACATATAAGTACGTAATATTTTATTTTCTTAAATATTAAAAAATATTTCTTAATGTTTTGAAAGAAAACAAATAAAAAAAAAATATTAAAAATTAAAAAACAATCATCGATCAACTATGATTGGTCCCATGTTGTTTGGGCTTGTTGGTCCTGCATGTTGTTTGAATCGAAGTGGAGAAAACGTACGAAGACTAGTAGGTAAAGAAAATTGAAGAAATCGAGAAGCACGAAAATACGTACAGGTTTCCCCATGACTGTGGATAGAGAAAAGGAAAATAAAGGAACTTATTCTCTTACATTTATTAATTAATTGCGTGATTTCTCTCCACTTAGATAAAAAGATATACAGCTATATATATATATATAGTTATGATTTATTCAAATTAAGAAGGCAGAAAATAATGTGATTTTACAAGTATTTAATTATATAATTAAGCTCAAATTATTTGTGTTATACCAAAATATTGCACGCTAAAAGATAATTATTTTAATTATCCATTTTTATTTTTTTAGTCATATTATTCCCAATTGATTATACAATATTCAATAATATTGTATATGATTAGCGTGTGCCAAGATGAATATTTACTGATCTTTCTACCGTCCATAGAGTCATAGAGTATTGAAATAAAAGTCAGCTTGTGAAGCAAAGCGACGCAAAGCACAGGGGAAGCGCCTGATCCTCATGCCCCATATAGCAACTTCTTGTCCAAAGGCTTGCTGGCCTGGTCAAATTATTCTTCCTAAAAAATAAGCCCATGTTATTGGAGTGCGAGCAAGGTACAAACTACATTAATGTGGTAGGTCAATTATATATTTGAAGAATTTATTATTGTTTTTTGTAATCAAGATTTAATATTATTAGAATAAAAATCAAGGATAGGAATTCCCAACAATTTGCTCAAACTAAATCCTAGATAGGTGTTTAAAACAAAAAACTTAATGAACCGATCGAACCATATTTTAAAAACCGGTTTGAACCAAACCGGATCAGGATGTTTTTTTTTTTTTAATGTTTTATATTATATACAATTTTGCTAAATTGCTAATTAATATAAAATCAAATCTTAATCTTATTATTTAAGTCTATTAATATAACATTTGATATAAGTTAGACTCTACTTATACTATACTAGTATAATTAGACATTAATTAATGAATTAGTAATTGTTAATAATAAATAATAAATTCTAACAATTAAGTTTAGTATTAAAAAAATTATAATATTAAACTTATGTAGTGTCATAAATTTAAGGATATGGTCATAATCTTTAAAAAATCAAATGATCTTCATTTCAACCTCATAAAACACTTTTTTAATTTGTTTATAAATAAATGTAACATATTTGAAAGTATTTTAAGTATAAGGTTACAAAATAGTAAATAACTTTTTAATAATATATAAAACTTTTTCTTTAAGCTATAAGTTATAAGCTTTAAAGTTTATAAGTTATCTTTTTCACCGTAATCCTAAATATGTACTAAGTGTCATGATCAGGAGCTATTTTATGTTCAATTTTGAGGTTATGATCATTCCCAGTACCATATTCAACTGATATCCATCAAATAATCATCACTCAAAATCATCCCGCTTTATGTAAGGAAATATGTTAGCTATAAATTAAAGGATTATATAAAAGTAAACTTATAAACTGATGTGACTTGATATAATACGCCAAATTATAATTTTATTTTTTATTTTTTATTTTTTATTATAAAGTAGATCTAACAGATCTTATGAAACATGTCAGTTTATGAATTTAGTTTAATTTCATTTGATGGCCTCTGTTGTCACCTTAGATTGTGCTGTACTATAAAAAATAGCAATCCTTGTGATTGCAGCTTAGTTAGTAGCGTTGTTCGTGCTGGGTCTATAATTATGGTTTGTGTCTGAATCAATGTACTTGTTTGTCTGAGTTTGTTGTGCTTCATAAAAAAAAGAGGGTGCTTTTGATAAATAGATGTGAAAGTTTATGATACGTACCGAATATCAATTCGATCTCTCGACTTTCCTTATCGGTTTAGTTGATTGGCATTGATATTAATAGGGAGTGATCATTTTATAATATGATAAGTTTTATGCTGTATCCTTAGATCAATTATTGTATCTTCTGGCCGTTATTGTGTCAATCCATATTTGCAAACAACCCTCCATCCTCTTAACATGATACTCTTTGGGCTTCCTCCTTGGGCTTTGGGCTCATTGGGTGAACAAATGTCCCTCCATAAAGAAATATAAGAATCCAGCAGAAACCCAGTTCATAATTTCTACCAGAATGCAAATCTAACACCTAACCTGTGGAGAAATTGCCACAGAGAGAGAGAGAGAGAGAGAGAGAGAGAGAGAGAGAGAGAGAGAGAGAGAGAGAGAGAGAGAGAGAGAGAGAGAGAGAGTGTGGGAGATGAAATGGACTTTATTTTTCCCNTTTCTTGCAGTCGAATGGGGAAACCGTCGCGCAGTTGTCATCCATGTGGAACAAATTAAATGGTTCATTTCATTCAAATAACAAACGGTGCATTTTCATTTTCACTTTTGTTGGTCAAGCGTATGATGCTCGATTACATGATCCAATCGTGTTCCAACACTTGTCGTCCCGGCGGAGTCGTCGTCCACGGCAAGTCCTAGTATCTTGTGAGTCTTTTCTCATTGTATTATAATATTATAAAGATCATGTATTCTTACTTGTATACGTATTTGGTTTGGTTTTTTTTTTGTCATGGACGTTAGAATAATCAGTCTTCATGGGTTTCGGTTTTTGGGTCTTTAATGATCTGTTCTTATAAGTTATACGGTTCTC
Source organism: Pterocarya stenoptera (assembly GCA_003123785.1). Taxonomy (NCBI): domain Eukaryota; kingdom Viridiplantae; phylum Streptophyta; class Magnoliopsida; order Fagales; family Juglandaceae; genus Pterocarya; species Pterocarya stenoptera. Next base: position 46,926 of record QEOT01123570.1, read on the forward strand.
GATTTTCACTGATTCATCGATTTGTCTGGTTTTTGCATACTTCCATGATGAGCAAGTATTGTTCTTCCGTGGTACTTCTTAATATGGAGTTAGGAGCTGGACAGGACAGGACATGACAAAACATGGTCCGTCCTATAATGAACATCCAATTAAATCAAAAGCATCATCTTCATATTATAAAGCGAAATAATTATAAAATAAAAAACAGAGAAAAAACAATATATCAGCATCATGTAGGTTGGTCGTACGTACGTACGTATATAGGACTGTTAAATTCGGAAAGAATTAATTGGTCATAGAGGTACGAGTTATGGTGAAGAAAATTAATCACTCAAATTTAGCAGTACTATACCTAATACCAACCAACATTAATTAATTAATACCAACATGAGAAACTCTTTTCAATGATTAATAAATAATAAGGAAAAAGATTATCATGAGAGCTGTGTATTTTCTATCTATTGTCAGCTTCAATCATTTTCCTTTTCTTTTTCTTTTTTTTTTTCAAATTTATGATCATAAAGTGAAGGAAAAAAAAGACCCATAATTAATAAATCTTAATTAATAAAGCTAATTAAGGATATTAATCTATCTGATGTTGTTGTCAAAACCTAGGTTTACTTTGCTTCATTAATTCCACGTAAAAATTTAATGATTTTCAAGAATTAGAACTTCCATGATGCTGCATTCGGCATCAGAGGTGGCTCCAAAAGAAAGAAGCCCCACCTGATCTAACGACATTGAATTAGAAGCATTATAAAATCCTACTCATGTGAACGTACCAAAAACAAAAATGGATCCCCTATAAGCCTTTATGGATTCAGATTGCTTTAAACTTTAAAGTCCATAAGATTCTAGATCGATATCTGCCACTTTCCCCCACCTGCTTTCCATTTACGCATGTCATGAATCTGTCACACTATCTTGGAAATATCGTAGAAAGTTCCATTGAGTACCAATGATTAATATATAAAAAAATATTTTATCCAATTTATAATCTGTCTCATGTGTAAATGGGAAAAACTCTTTTAACAAAATAATCAACCGAATTTATTAAATGGGAAATATTTTTAATATTCAAACGAGTTCTTAGATTTATATATTAAACCGGACCACTAAAACAGTGAAATAATCAACCGAATCTTTATTAAACCAGAACATGAAAGACGTTTCCCCCAGATTATTGTCTGTGATGGATCAGGATATCATGATTAGAAAGAAAGTGAGGAGTTACATGGCCAGGCTTCAACGTCGAACATGGTACTGAAGCAGGAAGAGAAAAAAAGGGTAAGAAAAAAGGAGATTGAGAATAGGAATTAAAGTTTTAGGATATATATGGGTTGGCAACTAGCCAAACAGAAAGAAACGACCTTTTGTTTCTCTGTCGTTTAATTTTGCCTAATTTTTCTTTCATAATCCGAAAAAGGTAATTTTGAGGCTGCTGTAGCAATGGCATTATTATGCAAAATTAGCCGTAAAAGTGTGGAGTTTTTCTTTATTAAAAAAAAAAACATTATAGACGCAATAATGTTTTTATAAAAATAAAGAAAAAAGTTGTTGATATAAAGAAATTTTATAAAAATAAATGTATAGACTAGTATTATTATTTTGATTAATTAAATTAAATTTATAATAAAAATAATTTTATAACTTAACATGTTATATCAAGATGCGATAATTTATAAATTTATTTTTTTATAAATAATTTTTAGATTAAATTATTTCTTTTGAATTTTTACCGTGTGACGAGTGAAGATTGACTTGCCATTGAAAATATTAGCAAGCCAACGCCGCAACGCTTATATTAGAGAAGGGTAGTGATAGGCTAACAATCCAATCATAATTTGTAGACAATTTTAAATATAATAATATTTTTTATTATATTTAAACAAATCAAATTAAAAATAAAAATAAAAAATTAAATTTAAAATAATATTATTTTATTATATAGTAGAATACAAATTGTTATTTAATAATAACTTTATCATCATGGAATATCCAAAAGAGACAAACAAGCTGGAAGGTAGTTGTCGTGGACAGCATTGAACAAAAGATCTTCCCCGGGCCCACCATTATATTTTTATCGTTTAAATTTTTTTTTTTATCAAATTCTCAATTTTATCGACCATGACTAACAAATGAATTCAACATTTTTTTAAAAAAATTTTAAAATAAAAATAATATTAAAAATTTATATTATAACAGTATTTTATTTAATTTTCAACAAAACATCTCAACTCATCTCATTTGAATATGTAATCAAATGAGACCTTAAGTTACATTGTGATAGGTCAGTTATATATTTGAAGAATTTATAATGAAGAATTAATGTTATTAAAATAAAAATTAGGTGATAGGAATTCCTAACAATTTTTCCAAAATAAATCCCATAATGCTTAAATAATTAAAAATATATAAATTTCGAAATAGAGTAAAAACCTCATGTCCAAATAATCACTAGACGCAAAGCCCAAAAGAGAAGCCACCTAGGCAGATAGTTGCAACTTAAACAACTAGCATGCATCCTAGCAATTGGTGTAAAAAAGAGGCTTAGATCCAAGCTGGTGTGGGCAACACATTCTGTCGTCATATGTGTTGGCTGGAAGGGGTTGCCGCTGGTCATGGGTGGTCGAAGATAGGGGCGATACGTCCAGTAGTAGGGTACTGCATGGTGCGATCTAAACAAAAACCTCTACATTTATTGGCTTGAAAAACTCGAGAAACCTAAGGAAAATTATATGCACAGACACTAATGGAGGCCATTTTCTATATGTATATATATAATTATGATTAAGATCTAGGGAATATTTTGTTGGACTTTATCTAAATATTCATTGTACTTCCATGCATAGCTTTCTTTTAGACGAATATTCGTGGTCAAGAATATGTTAGACTTTTGGTTTGATTTTCCTAGAAAATTATTTGTCTTTTTTAAGGTGATTCACTTTATCTGAAGATGAGATTCACTTATCTTAGATGATCCACTTCATTTATCAAACATAGGTAATTGCCTTTAATAAATAAAGTGGTTGACCCTTGCTATTCTTTGATGAATGGAATAATGAGGGTAATTCAAAAGTTGGAGGAGTAATAAGTAAGAGTCCCTAGTCTTGCCTATATAAAGGAGCTTGTGTTTTCCATTAGACTCGCTCATAAAGTTATAAGGCAAAAGACTAGAAGTCTCTTCCCTACATAAAAATATCTACTCTCTTTTGTAGGTTTTCTAGTACTCAAACACAAATGACTTGAGGTAAAAGATTCTTTAGATCTCTTTATTTTTTTTAGAAGTTTTACATATTTGAGTTTTCAAAAAAAAAAAAAAAAAGGGGAGAAGGGGGGGTGTGGTTTTGCCACTACACACAGAAAATTAAGAACAAATGAAAAGATGTTGAACCACTGGAATAAACGTCATTCTAGTTGGGTTAGCTGGGTCCGTTGGGCATGCGAACGTAGTACTACATGTCCATGATCCTTTTCACATAGGCTGCGTTCTCAATTTGCCAGTTATATCGTTTGTTTGGATTGGTAACTCATTCTAACTCATTTCAACTCATCTCATCTCATCATTACAATTTTTTTAAATTTTCACACAAAATATAATAAACAATGCAACTTTTTCAAATCTCAAAACAATAATAATATTCTACAATATTTTATTTTACTATTTACAAACCATCTCAACTCATCTTTGAATTCAAACGGGGCATAACCACTCATCACTCATGACAATATTGATGAACAGTCTCAAAATTTTGTCTTATTATTATTGTTATTATTTTTTTGATAAAAACCATCAATATATATTGTAGTAACAAACCAACTATTCAGTCATTACAAATTTGTTCCTTCCTGACAGCATACATAATCTACATAGGCCCCTCTTCTAACCAAATTCTTTCATTTGTTTGCATAAGAGCCAATTCTGCCAGTAGATGAGCTACTTCATTTGTTTCTCTGTAGTTGAATACAACCTTCCATTCAGGCCATTCCTTCATCATTGACTAAAAGTATCATGCATCAAAAACCCATAATCTGTGTTTGACATCTTTTCTACTATTTGTTGACTTCACTATAAGCTAAGAGTCTTCCTCAAATTCTACTCTAGCAAGGCCCAAATCAACACATATTTCCATTGTCTTTCTTAAAGCCATACCTTAAGCTATAATTGGTTTCATATTATAGCTATAATTTGTACAAACACAAGCCACAATGTCACCAAAATCATCCCTGATTATAATTCCTAACCCAGTATTTTTTCCTTGATCATCCATAGAAGCATCCCAGTAAGCCTTGACATACCTGTAAGTTGGTTTTTCCATTTTGCTACACTTTTAGCTGTAGGTTCTCTTGATTGATGCTCATCCTCTTGAACAAGTGATTGAAGAAAGTTATCCTTATCTACAGTAGCAGCTTTTATCACCTATTGTGGATTCTCAAAAGTTTTTTCAAAAACTACAAAGTTCCTTCTTATCCATATTCTTCTCATAACAAAATTTGAAAACTGTAAATCTTCATCTGACAGCCTTGAATTTAAATCCATACATAAAGTCTGAAAATCTAGAACTGAGCTTGGCCATTTTGAAACTAGACTAAAATTTTCAGCCCAAACATCACTAGCTGCAGGACAATTCCATATAGCATGAAGAACTGTTTCAGCTTCCCTCTAACAAATTGAACACAGATTATTATCAACCATCTTCTTTTTAAAAAGATTCCGCATTGTTGGTAACAGCTCATTAGCTACTTTCCATAAGAAGTGTTTAATTTTTCCTGGAACATTTAGGCTTCATATTAGTTGCCAATCAAATGTATTAGTTGATAATCCAAAATTTCTCCACCCTCCTATCTTTTGATTGTGTAATGCAAATGATATGCACTTCTAATATTAAAATCTCCATTAGCAATATATCCCCAAATCATTTTATCTTGAGTACCCCTACTACTTACAGGTATTCTACAAATCATTTCCCTTTGTTCTGGTTGGAAAATCTGATAAATCAGTTATTTATTCGAAGTGCCTGCACTATCTTCTAACAATTCTGATACAGGAGAATTACCATGCAAAAGATGTATAGAAGATTGTACTTTAAAGGATGTAGGTTTTGGAATCCATTTATCATGCCCGATTTTAATATTCCTACCATTTCCAACTCGCCACATAATTCCTGCATTGACCAAATCCAGTGATGACCAAAGACTCTTCCAAATTAGATATGGATTATAGCCCAACTTTGCCTCTAGCAGATTAACTGATTTGAAATAATTTTCCTTCATGATTTTTGCCACTAAAGAATCAGGAATAGTCTTCATTCTCCCTATCTATTTTGTAAGCATAGCTTTGTTGAAAGATTCAAGATCGCTTAAACCCAAACCACCATTCTTCTTTGATTCTTCCATTTTTGTCCAATCTCTCCACTGAATCTTGTTGTGATTCTGCATGTGACTCCACCAAAACCTACACATCATAATATTAATTTTCTTGAGCAATTTTTTGGGCAGCATGAAAACACTCATTATGTAAGTTGGAATTGCTTGAATCATTGCCTTAATCACGACTTCCTTCCATGCCTGAGAGAGAAATGTATTTTTCCAGCTTGATATCTTTGTATGTCCTTTATGGACCTAAAAGAGTAATACTTTGATTTGTCCACCATTGAAGGTAATCCCAAATATTTTTCATAATTATTACTCATAGGTACCCCAGTAGCACTTAGTAGTTGTTGTTTAACCATTTCTGTTGTACTTGCATTGAAAAAAATAGTTGTTTTATCTCTATTGAGACATTGCCCTAATGCATCTTCATACTTTTCAAGTAATTCTTGTATATTTTTCCACTCTTCACTTTTTGCTCTACAGAATAAAACATTATCATCAGCAAAAAGAATGTGGTTTATTTTTAAACCACCTCTTGAAACAGCAATCCTTTGCAAATCACCCACTTCCTCTGCATGATTCAATAATCAAGTAAAACCCTCTGCACACAGTATAAAAAGGTAAGGAGATATTGGATCTCCTTGCCTTATACCTCTTTTTGGCTTTAGAATACCACCAGGCCCATTAACCGGAGTTGAGTAGGTTACTTGTGACACAATTAATTATCAATGACACCCATCTTACCCCAAATCCCAATTTCATCATTATTGCTTCCAAAAAATTCCATTCAATGCGGTCGTAGGCCTTAGACATATCCAACTTCAAAGTCAGGCTTCATGTTTTCCCCTTCTGTCTTATCTTCATTGAATGTAGGATTTCTTAGGCAACAATTACATTATCTGTAATTAGCCTCCTAAGTATAAATGCACTCTAACGGCTAGAAATAATGAGATGTAGAACTTGCTTGAGCCTATTTGTTAACACTTTTGATGCCAACTTATATAGTACATTACAAAGACTAATTGGCCTAAATTGATTTACAAGATAATGATCTTTTAATTTTGGAATTAAGGCAATATAAGTAGAGTTGACACAAAGACTCATTTCTCCCCCATTCAGAAAATTTAAAGTAGCATTGCATACCTCATCTGCCATTATATTCCAATAAGATTAGAAAAAATATGCATTCACACAAATGGGGCCTCTGAAGTCCCCTGGTCCAGATGGGTATAATGCATATTTTTTTCCAAAAGTCTGCATTAAATAATTCCATATAAGTAAGTTATATTATGTATTATATAGTCTGAAGGCCATAGTTTAATTTACATAAAGACAAGGTCAGTCGTGAGCAGGAATCTCGATGCGACCTTTTTTATTAACTTTCTTTAGCAACATGGTTATGTACCACTTATCACACTGCTCATTGCTCTACAACAAAAAAAGAAAAGGACAGCTTCACGAATGAAACTCATAAATTAACTAAACAATAGAATCCAATATCTATTATAATACATGTTATTTTTAAGATGAGTGTTACAGCCACAAATTGATTCTATAAAAGAAATCTCACAAATTGACTTCACTTAATGTGATCTGATATATTTACTTTACAATAAAAATAATTTTAAAATTTAATAAATCACATCAATTTATAAAATTAATTTTGTGTAAACTCTTTGTAGCTATAATATTTATCTATTTTTAAACTTCTTTCTTTTATTATTGATTATGATATTGTGAAATATAATCCGTGTATAATTATTCACCGAAGATAATGAGTGATTTGACGTCGGCTTTGTCGTCAGTAATTGCAACTTGTTGAAGACTTTCAATGATAGAAGTCCCCCGCCCCCACACGAGCCTTCTGAAGCGTGGCAGCCATATATCCCGCAAAACCCACATTAAAAGGGCTACTAATGGAGGTTTCTCCATTGTCATTCTTCGTTCAGAATTCCGCAACTCAAGCCATATTCCCATATTACATAGAGATAGAGAGGAGACATTGGAGCTGAGCAAAGGTACTGAGGAAATGGTGGAAGCTGAGGTTGGGCAGCCCCGCTTCATACCCATGAAAGGGAGCATATTTCCTCGAAAGAGAAGATCGGTGAAGAAGATGGTTCTTGATTCCATACTCAAATCCATTGCAAAACATCACTGCTGCCTTAACCACCACCACCCCACTTCATCCTCTCTGGAAATCAGTACTTCACTGCCCAAAAACCCAGCTAAGAATTATGCGAAGAACGTGAAGATCTTTCCCTACCGAGGTCGCTAAATATCTGCTGCCCTACCCACATGGCCATCATTAGATGAGCTTTGTTCTTCCTTTTCTGTTTTTGGCTATGCTTTAAGATGGTGGGGGTTTGTAAAAGTATTCCTCGTAAACGAGGGTCAATAAATTGATGACCCTCCCTCTTCTTACAAAAAAAGAAAAAAAAAAAGTGTGTTTTACTTGTTTTATTTCATTTGATAGCCTCTGTTGTTACTTTAGATTCTGCTCTCCTATCAAAATTAGCAATCCTTGTGATTGCAGATTCGTTAGTAGCTGCCTGAATCAATGTACTTGTTTGTCTGAGTTTGTTGTGCTTCATAAAAAAAAAAGGGTGCTTTCATTTCTTTATCTGTTTCCTTTCTCTTTCGGGTGCAAACAAATACAAAGCTCTGCTTTTGGTCGAAAAAAGATATTATTGCAATGTATCTGATTCTTACACATGAGAGAGGTATTTATATACAACACTTGAGCTTAAACCCTCTGTTAACATTAACAAACTAACCATTTCTAACTAATTTGTAACTAATACCTAACAGTAGTTACAATTCTAATACTCCCCCCTCAAGCTGGAACAGCTTGACGTACACAAAACTACTGCAAACTCTATTACAAGTAGATAAAATTGTATGTGGTAAAATCTCTGCTGCATTTACTCAAGCAAGTTCTATGCAAACAAATCCACTTGGATGACGTCCGCCATTGACTTCCTTCTGTAAACACCCCATCTGACAAGAGCCTTTCATGGCCACCCAATAACTTCTCACGACAGATTAATCACATAAACAAATCACAATAACAAGACCCAAATTGAATTGCAAACACTGCCATTCACGGTAACTATGGTGGAAACGACAATGAAAACCCCATTGGTTCTAGCTAAGTGGACGGAGAGGGAGAGAGAGAGAGAGATTTCATTTGAAAAGAAGGGAAGAAAGGAACACCGAATATATCATCGGATTTTTTTTTTTTTTTTTTTAATTTTAATTTCAACCATAACAAAGCTGAAATAATGCTAAACTGGCGGAAACTGTCCTGAACCGGAAAGCAAATGTCTTAACAGAGTAGGAGGAGAACAAAGAAAGAAGAGATAACCGAGAAAGAGAGAATATTGTATCTTTCAGATCTTGCAAGAAAGAAGAAAGGAAAGAAATCAAGAGAGAGAATCATGTATTTTCTGACCTTGATTTGAATTGAGTCGCATGTTGTATTATAAAACTTGCTTTAATTGTCAGACACCTGGAGGGAGGACCACCAATCTGGTCCCCGGCCCCTTGGCTTTTACCTCTGGTAAACTCTCACTTTCAAAGTGACGTTTCTCGGACAGCCAATTTTGATCCATTTTATTAACCTTATTTTAGGAATGGTAACTTGAGCGGATTATTTTGAGCAATAAAGTAGTCCAACTCTTTAAGAAAAAGTTAATCCTACAGATAATAGGTCGCATTTGTGTGTTGTGTTTTTTTTAGGGATTAAAGAAATATTTTTTAATGATATTATGATTTTTTCTTAAATATTTAAAATGATTAAAAAAATACATGAAAAAAAATGAGTATTACATGTCTTGGGACCTATAGCCTTTTTTCTTAGCATTTTTTAATTTCCTTTAAACATTATTTTTTTTAAAAATTCACAAATTCATTAAAAAATATTTTATTAACCATTAACTAAAATAAAATAAAAAAACAAAAAATACAATTGGTAGAGATTCTCGGAATAATCCTAAGTGGTTTTATCATTTTTCCTTTTTTTTTTTTTTTCTCTTTTTTGGTAGTGATTCAGCAATGATGCATAAGCAATTGCTTTTGAACTTTCAACGAAATGCAATCACTCATGCAATTTTGTACTGTTCATTTGATATATGAAATGATCGATGGTGACAATAAAACAATAAAGAACCTTTTATGAATGACACGCGTCATCACTGAATGGTATAGCTATGACTGACATAATTAAGGAAACTTTTTCACTGATGGTGACCCTACATCACATGGATTGCGTTAACTAAAATTTGTTTCTTTCCATTGAATTTTATCAAGTGGGTTGACAAAGTCTGCCGCATTTATGGCATCAATTGGGAAGTACGTAACCTTATCGTGTTAAAAGTTAGTCTCTCTTGTTGATGTTGACTATATATATACATATATATATATTTATAGACTAAAAACCTCAGGCCGAATAATCTGATCTAGACCCAAATTAGACTAAAAGAGAAGTCACCTAGATAGATGGTCCCAAATTAATACTTATTACATGATTTTTGTTCGTCTTTCTATGTTTTTGGCTATGCATGGTTTAATATGGTGTGTGTTTTATTTCATTTGATGTCGCCTCTGTTGTTACCTTAAATTGTGCTGTACTATATAAAAAATAGCAATCATTTTGATTGCAGATTAGTTAGTAGCGTTCTTCATCCTGGGTCTATAATTATGGTTTGTGTCTGAATCAATGTACTTGTTTGTCTGAGTTTGTTGTGCTCCATAAAAAAACAGGGTGCTTTCTCTTTCGGGTGCAAACAAATACAAAGGTTTGGATGTTTCGTGCTCGTCACACTAGAAAATATCCACTTTTGGGTCAAAGATATATGCTAAAACGGTTCCTTTTTTTGCTCTATAAACATGTATGTCAAAAGAGTCTTTTTTTTTTTTTTCCTTGGAAAGAGAGGAATGAAGGCCGACAAGAAGCTTCCCACAATGCTTGCCATCTCCGGATCTCTACTTATGTTTCTTCACGAAGACTTTCCTTAATTCGCCTCGGACCCGCCTCTCTTTTTCTCTGCATCCTTGGTAGGAGAAAATTTCTTGCACTTTCATGTCATTTTACAGATGTTAATGCTTCCTCTGTTCCGTCTCTTCCGAACGAATGCAGAACATATTTTAACACTTTGAGCGTTGACCAAAGGACAAATGAAACTGAAGCATATATAAAACGAGGTCAACAAGATTCAGAAATAAGTCATCCAGACAGAAACCCAGTGATTGGAGTACCTACCCAGTTCTAACACCTACCCAGTCGAGAAATTGCCAGAGAGAGAGAGAAGGGAAGAAAATTATCAAAATTTATGTCTTGGGGAGAAGCAGCAGTAAGGAGTAGTGGTTGAGCTTTGGGAAACAGAGGACTCTGTGCGTTAAAAATATAAATGTACAAACTCCAAATACACAAACCTTATACAATCTTTTATTCTTAACTTTGCTTCATTAATTAATAAAGCTAATTAAGATATTAATCTATTTATATGCTGATGTTGTTACCAAAACCTTATAGGTAGTTCCACGTAATAATTTAATGATTTTCAATAATTAGAACTTCCATGATGCTGCATTCGGCATCAGAGATGGCTCCAAAAGTAAGAAGCCCCACCTGATCATCTAATGACATTGAATCAGAAACACATTATAAAACCCTGCTCATGTGAACGTACCAAAAAGTATACGCCTTTATGGATTACTTTAAACTTTAAAGTCCATAAGATTCTAGCTTGATCTGCCATTGCTCTCCCTCTTTTATTAACGTCCATATCTGCAATCAGAACATGAGAAGATTGCATTTGCAGGGCCATATTTCATGATAATCGAGCAGATCATACTGCATATACTTTGGTTTCTTTTTCTGTGATTCCTCTTTCTTCTTTTTACGTCTTGCCAAGACTAGAATCTGCGTTGTGCCTAACTTTTAGAAAAATTATATAAACACATCAATTTTCACAGCACTTTACATAAAAATGTTTTAAAAAGAAATGTATTTTTGTAAACTATCTTATAAAACTAACATTATTTTACAAAAATACCTTTATTTTACAACATATATTGTGAAATATGTTATGAAATATGTTGTGTGGCTATCATTACTATGATTTGTTGTTAGAATTTTTATTAGTTTCAACTTAGTTTTGTGGTGAAGTTCACATTCATGATGAAGCAATTAATACAGATAACCCCACCATTCCCCGGCCAACTGCTTTCCATATATGCACGTCATGAATCTGTCTCACTGTTTTGGAAATATCGATCGAAGAAAGTTCCATTGAGTAAATGTAAAAAGCTCTTTAACAACACGTGCTTAGGGTATATTGGGAAGATTCGTATTTTAAGATATCTTTCTATATTCTTAAATTTATTTATTTTTTCTCTTTTTCAAAAGTTTAACAAAATATATGAAGTCAAACTATTTCACTCCTATTCATAACTATTTAAAGATATTCTTAATATTCAAATGAGTCGTGACATTTATTAAACCGGACCACCGAAACTGTGAAATAATCAACCGAATCTTTATTAAACCAAACCGAAATGAACTAGAACTAGGCTAGAAATGCATGTAACGGGCCCAATTCTCTATGTACATTGACTTGATTCATTTGAGTCCTTAGATTTGACCACCAGACATTGCCCTCTAACATGATTAGTGGACCTCATTTTTTTTCAAAGTGACTGTACGATACTTACACACTCTACGACTATATGTAGCATTATTTCAAATTTAATAGCAAAACTCAACATGAGAATAATATAATGTACAAATCTTAAATAGATAAATTTCGTAAAGGCTCTTTGTAAAAAAGTATATCCTATTAAAAAAGAATTTTTTTTATACCTTTTTAAGATAAGATCCACTTTTTACAAAGGCTTACGGGGCCTTGTATAAATTATTTCTCATTTATTTCTCATCAGTTAATATGCATGGATGCCACGTACAACCTTTTTTTTTTTTTTTTTTTTACAATTCTATTAATGCTTTGTAAATGCATACTAGAAAAATGTTAAAAACATGTTTCCTTGACAATTCTCCTTCTAGTATCAACAAAAAGTTGGAACATGAAAACTCATACTAAATTAGGGGTGGGCAGCAGGCCTGCACTCTGCTACCCCGCCCTTGTCCCCCCTGCCTGCCCATGTGGGTGAACCCTAGCCCCGCAGGGAGAAATCACAGTGGGGTCCTGCCTCGTTGGGACATACATTTATATAAATAAAATGTATATATTTATATACAATTTGTTATAATTGTATTCACAAATTTGTATTATTTTGGCCTCCTAGGCCAACTTTTATACAAGAAACTAAAGCAATATTGAGTCCCACATTGCTTAAACCTTACATTAAATTTTTGGATCCAAACCCTACCCCTGCATGGGTGGGGGTGGGGTGTGAGGAAGGGTCAACCGCCCCCCGCCCTCCCATCGCAAATGGACGAGTAGCACCCCTATACTAAATTAGCATTTGTTCCGAAAGTTTAAATTAATTGCTACACGAGTCGGTAAAACTCTCCTTTAATTAATGAATCTGACAGAGAAGATTATTAGTGAAAACCTTTACCATTATAATGTGTTAAGTTATTACTTATCTACAAAACTTAAAATTATAAAAAGAAATAAATTTAGTTCTTTAGTTTCTACTATATATATTCTAACAACTCTAGCATTAAAGCTGGCTGAGAACTAAATTTATTTCTTTTTATAGTATAGAAGAATAAAACAAATTAGGAAATGAAATATAATGATTCTTTTTTATAAGAAATATACTTCATTTTATCTATGAAGGAAGTTACAACTGTGACAAGTCAATACAGAGAAAACTCTTAATACAAGCCAAACTACACATCTGTTGTACACCTCCCAACACACAAATTTTTTTATGATGGATATTGTCTTAATTTCTAAAAGCTCTCATAAGAGAGTGTCACTCTTTGTAAAAAAAACCAAAGATAAAAAAACGTGGCCACCTCCGAAAGAGGTGGGGTATCCAACCACCCCATCTTTCAAAAAACCATAAATATAACGATTTTGATCCCATAACTTCTCGACTTATGATCGAGAAAAGGATGTCATGAAGATAGTTTCTTTAGTTGAGGCCTCCCGCATTCTTGGATCGTAGAACATACAAAGCGGTAACTGCCAAAAACAGAAACGTGAAGCTCCCAACAAAAAGGGCCGATAGATTTTAGACCGGTAGAAAATAAGGTCAGCATGTGAAGACCACGTACATGCTAGTTCTGGATGGTTGGTGACGCTAGCCATTGGGAGACAGTAATGCTAGATAAAAACGTGGATTGCTTAAATGCCGTGTAATTTATTTGAAAAATATATAATTTTTTATTAAAAAAGTTAATTTTTTTTCATCTGTATCCCGCATTTGTTTATTTTTTTAAAAATGATTGCGCTGCACTTGCTAACTCCACGACTACCATTGTGATTAACTAGCTATCAACGACTAATTTGAAATATAATAACGGAAGTAAAGCAAAGAGAATTCGACAATCACACAAAAAATATCAAAATTTATGTGGTTCGGTTTAGAACAAGCCTACGTCTACTAGTAGAGTCGATCTCAAGGAATTCACTATTATAAAATAAAGTACAAGAGAGGTATAACAAATCACTCATCAATTCCAAAAATCTCAATACATCCAATGAATTCTTAAAATCTCACAAAAGGAGCTCTCTCTCTCTTTTCTCTCTGTCCTGGCCGCTCAAAGTCTCAATACAATGAACAAATAGCATGTATTTATATTGTACGGTGCAGAAAACTCTAATTACGAACATTCACTCGAGCGACGTGCCTAGCCAAAGTTCACTGGAGTTAAGGTTGAGCCATAGTCAAGCAAGCCAAGTCTCCATAATGGCATTTTCAAACGAAAATTAAGCCACGCTCAACAATTAAATATCATTTCTTTAATAAATAAAAAGAAAGAGAAATAAATTCGAAGAGAAAAGTCCTCATAATTATGAAAAAGCAAAGTGTTTATGTTTTGTTTTTTTTTTTCTTTTAATATGACTGTCATATTAAGTGGTCCATTTGAGCGTTAAACTGGCCATCTGGCGAGAAGCAATTGGCTAGAGCGAAAAGGAGTCTTAGATCCAAGCTGAACGAAAAAATTTCTAGGATCGTGTACATCGACACCAAATGTATCTTGTATCTCAAGGTAGGTTGAGTGCTCGATTTGCCAATCATAGCGTCTTTCTTTCACCCCCTTCATGACGCAATACTCATGACTTTATTGGTGGACAGTGTCAAATCCTGTGTTTAATTCCACGTAAGTTATATTATTTATTATATAGTTTGAAGGCTTGGAATTGAATCCATTATTCATTATATATCTTGATTCTATTATCCTTAAATAGACTATATAAATATAAACATCAAATCAATGTTATTTTTAACAAGTTTTTTTAAACTTCATTTCATTATTGAAAAATTATATTCACAAGCTAGTGTGTAGATTACACTTAATAAAATAATTACACGATATAATTTGATTTAAAAAATTAATTTTAAAATTTAAATCTTATAAATTAAATATTACTATATAAGTGACGTGAATGATGTATTTTGCACGTCGACTTGAAAATATAATAGCTATTCATTATTAGATGATATAAGAGTAGCAAACAATGTGGGTGAATGAAAGATAATGAACGATTCTTTAATCACGTGATCATGTAATGAGAAGATCTATGATCACTAGGCCTTGTTTGGGTACCGAGAGTACCTCAGGTACTCTCAAACACTCTCATTATTATTCTTTACTTTATTATTACTTTTCACCTACTTTTTTTACTATTCATTACTTTTCACATACTTTTTACTACTATTCAATATTCTATTATTACTTTTTCACTACTAGTCACAAACATTCTCAAACACTTTCACTACTCAAACCAAGCCTTAGATTAAGGTGTCGTTTGTGTTCTCAAAGGCCCTCTCACAGAGCCTCACACCTTTAATTTCCTTTGGCATGCAAGTTGTTGACGTTGATTGGTTGTGGATGTAGAAAAAAGAAAAAACGGACCCCTTGGGAGGTTTACTGACGCGTGGTAGTCATCGCCAAACCCACATTAAAAACCCAAGAAAGGAAGCATATTTCCTCGAAAGAGAAAGATCGGTGAAGAAGATTGTGCTTGATTTCATACTCAAGGTATGGTAATAAGGTTTAGTTATGGTGTTAAGATATTCTCAGGTATCTCAGCTTATTATTATTTATTATTTTATAATTATTTTTTATCTACTTTTTGTTATTATTTATTATTATTTAATATTATATTATTTTTATTTTTATTATCTTTTTATTATTATTTATAGAATATTTTAAAATACATCGCTATCCAAAAGCATAATAAGATACTTCGTAGGTGGCAAGAGTATAGTACTAAGACATTGAGGATTCTGCTGTCACGTCTGTAATGTCGTCTGTAATTGCAACTTGTTGAAGACTTTGAAATTTGAATGATAGATGTACGTGACCCGTTGGACGCGTGGCAGTCATATATCCCGCAAACCCCACATTAAAAGGACTACTGCTGGAGGTTTCTTCATCGTCATTCTTCGTTCAGAATTCAGCAACTTTAGCCATATTCGGTATTCCCATATTACATAGAGATAGAGAGGAGATGGAGCTGAGCAATGGTACTGAGGAAATGGTGGAAGCTCAGGTTGGGCAGCCCCGCTTCATCCCCAAGAAAGGGAGCATATTTCCTCGAAAGAGAAGATCGGTGAAGAAGATGGTTCTTGATTCCATACTCCAATCGATTGCAAAACATCTCTGCTGCCTTAACCACCACCCCACTTCATCCTCTCTGGAAATCAGTACCTCACTGCCGAAAAACCCAGCAGAGAATTATGCGAAGAACGTGAAGATCTTTCCCCACCAAGGTCGTTAAATATCTGCTGCCCTACCCACGTGGCCACCATTACATGATTTCTGTTCGTCTTTCTCTGTTTTTGGTTATGGTTTAAGATGGTGTTTCATGTTTGTTTTACTTCGTTGGATGGTCTCTGTTGTTACCTTAGATTGTGCTGTACTATCAAAATTAACAATTATTGGAATTGCAGATTAGTAATTGTCTGGGTTTGTTTTGTTCTTTATCTGTTATCTCTCTCTTTCGGGTGCAAACAAGTACAGAGGTGTGCTTTCTTCTCCATTTTCTATTGGGAATCCATGAATGTTTCGTACTCCTCACCCAAGAAAATATCCACTTTGGGTCAAAGATAAATGCAAAAAAATTAGTTTTCTATATAAAATTGTATGTGCCAAAATTATAGAGTGTTTTCCTTGGACAGAGAGGAATGATCAATCTACTTGGGGTTCCTCTGGTCTGTCTCGAATGAAGAATATATTTTGACCCTTTGGGAGTTGAGCAAAGGAAAATTGAAACTGAAGCATATAATGAGGCCAACAATAAGCTGCCCAGAACTCCCATAATTCAGAAATAAGTCATTCAGACGGTAACCCAGTTGCCATAGAGGTCCCAGAGTTCTCTCTCCTCACCTCATCTACCCAGTGAAAAATTTCTCTCTTTTTTTTCCCTTCGATAATACATATATATGGCTTGGGTTTTTGATAAATTGATCGAGGTTTCACGGCTATGGAGGCGTCAAAGAGAGACGTAGATCGGGTCAAGGGTCCGTGGAGCCCCGAGGAGGATGAGATGTTGCGGAAGCTAGTGCAGAGCCAGGGGGCTCGGAGCTGGTCTGTGATTAGCAAGGCGATCGCAGGGAGGTCAGGCAAGTCGTACCGGCTTCGTTGGTGCAACCAACTTTCACCGGCAACAAGTGGAGCACCGGCCATTCACCATACAGGAGGACCAGATCATTGTTAAGGCCCACGAGAAGTGCGGCAACAAGTGGGCCACCATCGCCAGGCTGCTCAACGGCCGGACGGACAACTCCATCAAGAACCACTGGAATTCTACATTGAAGAGGAAATACTCATTGATGAGCGATGACACCGCCGCCACCACTACAAATGCAGTTTGGTTCAATCACCCGTTGAGAAGGCAGTAGAAAGAGGAAGGATCCTCAAGATGACAGACTTGTGCTTATAATCGATCCAAAATGAGACTTGACTCTCACGAAAAGAGATTTAACAGGAATACCACCAAAATTGGAGAAAACTGCACTGAACCAGCTAAAACGATGGTGAACAGTGAACTTTGGGGTGGGGGGAGGGACATAACATTGAATCGGACCAAAATTGGGCTCAACCGGTGGTAACGGTCTGGAAAGATGATAAACCGGCCGGCATATGTGCAAAACTAGGCCCAAATGAACGAGAACTGGGCTGAAAATGTATCGAATCGGTCCAGTCTTCTAACTACATGGACTTGACTCATTCGAGTCCTAATAAATGAAACGGCAACACTTACAATACACATGATACATATATATTCGGTTGAAGTTGAGTACATCATTAAACGTTGTCTCTACTTTTCTTATTTCATCCATATTGATCATTATCATTATGAATTTTCGTAATTATGATATCGGAATTGGCTTCCAATATTTGGTAATTTAGCTATCGAGTTATTATATTCTTATGTTAATGTGTAGATGATACCATTCATATTACTTAAATGATAAAATTTGATTTGTAAGATTTAAATTTTAAAATTTTTCTTTCAAATCAAATTATGTCATGTAAAGATTTTAGTAGATATGGTCTACACACCAACCAGATTTTTTTTATTCAAATCTATTAATTTTGTATAAATACATATGATAAAAAAATGTTGACTACATGTCTCCATTAACATTTTTCTTATAATATCCACGAAAAGGTGTAACACAAAATTTCGGGCTAAAGCCTAAATTGGTGCTTGTCTTGTGACTTGTATTGAGAGTTTATTTCAAATTATCTCATCTAATCATTACAATTTTTTTAAATTTTTATCTAAAATATAATAAATCATTTAAGTTTTTTAAATCTCAAAACAATAATAATATTAAAAAATAATATTCTAATAATATTTTTTCAACTTTCATATCAACTCATCTCATCTCAACTCGCTATCCAAAACTCTTGTAAACTTACGGAAACATATGAAGTATATATGATATTATAATATTACAACTCTTATGTGGGCTAAATTCTCTTTTAATTTAGGACCTCTTCTCTAACATATTCAATTATTACATTTTATAAAAACTTGTAATTATAAAAAGGGTTAAATTTAATTATTTAGTGAATATTTGTATTTTGTATTTAATTTGTTTATCTTATTTTTTAAAATTCATTCAAACATTTTAATTTAAACAGTTTCACTGCTAAAATCTTAGTGGCGACATACCTCAAAAGCCTTTAATAAAATTACTTCCGAAAAAATAAGTTACGGATAAAGTAATTACCTTTGGGTTGTTATCCTCTGAATAGCGTGACGTGTGAAGGTTGAGTTCATCTTGAAAACATCGGCAGCCCACGTGTATGCGAGAATATCCAAAAGTCGTTGCGGCGGAGATAAACGGCAGTTAGTTGGAAATATCTGACCTAACAGTCATCATAAAGACAGTAGACCAGAAAGATATACAGAGGCTAAGAAAAATGTCCTTTTTTTCTAGAAAAGGAAAAAGGTTTTTGAATTAAAGAAAATCAATGAGTCCACGGCACCTGTGAAAAGTGGGTTGGTCCGATGGAAGCGACAGTTGGTAGTTAGAGTAACCAAAACGTACGTAGACCACATCAATCAGAAAAAGTTAAAAACGGAAGGAATCTAAATAATAATAAAATAAAATATCACACCTTTCCGTTTTATGTGAAAAATAATTGAATAGAAACGAACTTTTAGTGTATTGTTTATTGTACATACAAATTTTATATAAAAAATCTACGTATTAATATAGTTTAATGCAATTCATTAAATTATAATTTTTTTTTATTAAAAATAGATCTAATATATTACAATAAACTATATCAATCTTTATAGATTTTTGGTATAAACTTTATATGTAGATCTAACAATTCTCATACAATTATTATTAACTTAATTATTCATATATAGAGAAATGATAAAACAATAACTCGTTTACAATTTTTTTACAATCTTGAAATAAAATAATATTTTTTTTAAATAATTATCTTAATTTCTATTTTAACTTGGTGCATTTGAATTTTAAAAAAGTATCATTGTATAAAGAAATTAAATAAGATGGGTTTAATAATTTAAAAATTAAGTATTTAAATATTTAATTTAATTTAAAATTAGACTCCATCGACTGAGTTCAACACCCAGCCTTGACCTTTTCAGTAAGCATTATTGTGAGCTACAAAGTTGGCCTTTACAAATCCCAAGATTTTTCTTTAATGCAAGTTTGTGAGTCAGAGATATGTTTCATTGATTTGTCTGGTTTTTGCATACTTCCATGATGGGCAGAAACAAGGTCTGGGCAAAGTTGATAGAAAAATTGAATAAGGAGCAGTTAGAACTTATGGCAGTGTTGTTAAGAAGACAGTGGATTAGAAGAAATATGTTTGTGTTCGAGAAGAAGACAGTCTGTCCCAAAGTTCTGCTGCAGAAGGCTTGTGAATCGCTACTTGATTACAAGGCTGCTCAGGCTCATCAGAAACAGTTATAGCAGGGTCAAGAGAGGGGAAGGGGCTTATTGAAATGGGAAAAACCAACCTCTGGATCAATAAAGATTAATTGGGATGCTTCTTTAGATGTAAAGAATAAGAAAATGGGAGTGGGGATTGTGATAAGGGATGAGGAAGGGGAAGGTTTAGTTGTTGTTTGTGATAAAAAATACTATGTTGATAATCCGATGGTGGCAGAGAGTCATGCTTTGAGGATAACCTTAGAACTATGTAGGGATCTTAACATTCACAAGGCAATTTTCGAAGGGGATACAAAAACTGTGATCACGGCAGTTCAAAGGGAAGATGAGGAGATGCCAATGGTGGGATCTATAGTCGAAGACATTAAATTCTTTTTCCATAGAATGTCTGATTGACAATTACTTTTTACTTTTAGAGAGAAAAATACTATAGCACACATGTTAGCTAAAAAGGCTTTGAGCCTTAAAGAAAAAATAGTTTGGATAGAAGAGATGCCAGGTTTCATTGTAAATGATCTGGATAGAGAAAGAATTTGTATTTCTTGACTTGTATTAATGAAATTTGAGGTTATTTTCAAAAAAAAAAAAAGGAGACAGGACAGGACATGACTAAATGTGGTCCCGACACCGTCCTATAATGAACATCCAATTAAATCAAAATCATCATCTAATTCATATTATAAAACGAAATAATTATAAAATAACAAACAGAGAAAAAACAATATATATTTCAGCATCATGCAGGTCGTACGTACGTAGGACTGTTAAATTCGGAAAGAATTAATTGGTTGCATAGAGGTACGAGTTATGGTGAAGAAAATTAATCACTCAAATTTGGCACTACTATACCAACCAACATTAATTAATACCAACAGAAACTCTTTTATTATCATTGTTTTCCTGTCTTGATCAGTGAAGAAGGTTGCGAAGAAAATTGACAAACAAATCACGTACTGCTATTCCGAGGGGATAGTGACAAATAATATCCCAGAATGAACAAAGTCATGTTTGCTGAATTACTTTCCCAAAAACTTATAGTTCAAATATATATCTTCAATGAAGCTCATAACTTTCTCGATAAACTCACAAAGCTTCTTCTGAAAAATATTTCTTTTAAAAAAATTGTAAAGTTTTCTCGATTTTTCAATAGTAAAAAGATAAGCTTATAATTAGTTACAACTAATTTTCATGCAAGAAGCCAAAGCTGGAAGTGTACGGCCATACAACGATTATTTTTAGAGATCACAATATTCAAGAAATTAGAAAAATGATTTGTTGTAAGAATTTTTATTATTTTCAACTTAATTTTATTGTGAAGTTCACATTGATGAAGCAATTAATATAGATAACCCTACCATTCCACCGACTGCATGCTTTCCATCTATGCATGTCATGGATCTGTCATTGTTTTTGGGAAATATTGATGGATATATAAATAAAAGAGAAGTAGACATAAAGAAATTTTATAAAAATAAACTCACAAGTTGATATGACTTTATATTATCCATTAAAACTATTTTATAATAAAAATAATTTTATAGTCTGATGAACCACATCAAATAATGACATCAATTTATGGGATTTATGTAAGAGAAATGTATGGAATATCGTGTGAGTCATATTTATCGTGAAGGAAATGTTGTGGCTGATTTTCTTGCAAAGAGAGGTGCAGGGGGTTCAGATATGGATTGGTATAATGATAGTGATCATCTTCCTAGCCAATTACGGGGTCTTCTCAGAATGGTGGGTAGAATTGGTTTTCCTTATCTGCGCATTTCGTAGATTCTTCCCCAGGTACAGTTTTTGGCTTTAGTCCTTTTCATTTTTTTTCTAACATTATTTGCATGTGTAGTTTTTTCTCTTTGCAGGTTTTGGTTAAGGTTTGGTTTTTTGTTTTGGTTTTGTATTGATCTTATTGTTTTTCTGAATGTTTAGACTTGTACTTTTGTTGTTTTGGTATTTTTTTGGATGTCTGGGATTTGGTTTTTATATTTTAATTTTATTCGTACATCCTTGGCATCAAAATTTTGTAACCACGGTTTTTTTCTGTTAAAAATGAGGATTATCAATAAAATTGAAGTACCGTTCTTTTTCTAAAAAAAAAAAAAGAAGCTTGAAACCGGATGGGATTTATGTAAGAGAAATACGGTAGCAAAACATCAGTAATTGGTATTGATCTCCGTAAAGTAGTCATGATGATTCCAATACGGTAGTTGCTGATTTGTCATTACGACACTAGTGGGTGTAAAACCAAAAAGACCACCACATCCGAGAAGGAAATCACTTTATGCAATCTCTCTTTATAGTTAAAATATTTCATAAACAAATTAATATTATCCAATTTATAAAAATTCCACTATATAACAAAGATACGACCTAAATGAAGGAGCAAGTGTAATTTCTTAGATATGGGTATTAGCATATGTATTATAT
Source organism: Pterocarya stenoptera (assembly GCA_003123785.1). NCBI lineage: Eukaryota > Viridiplantae > Streptophyta > Magnoliopsida > Fagales > Juglandaceae > Pterocarya > Pterocarya stenoptera. The sequence continues at coordinate 69,321 of QEOT01123570.1, forward strand.
TTCATTCCCTACACTCACGTGCACTATAAGTCAGGATACACTTTAGTTCTTTTCTCCAGCTGGTATATAACCTTTCTGTACATTATTATTCATTAATAATATTGAGGTATATTCAGAAGTCTTTTCTCTCGGTTTCTGTCTCTCTCTCGATCCTTCTCTTATCATGGTATCAGTTGCGAAACCCTAGCCGCTGTCAAACCCTCGCCGCTGTCATGACCGATCCTTCTACTCTCCCTCCTCGCCCTCCAACCCCACCTCCACCCCCTTTTACTCCTCCTCCTTCTGTGGATTATTCAAATCCCTACTACCTTCAGAACGGGGATCATCCCGGCGCGATACTTGTTTCCCAACCCCTTACTGGGGATAATTTTCTCACATGGAACCGATCTATGTCTATGGCATTCATTGCGAAAAATAAACTCTATTTCGTTGATGGTGTTTTACCCAAACCTACTGAGACCGATCCTATGTATCAATCTTGGATTCGGTGTAACACGGTTGTTCTTTCTTGGTTGCTTAATGCTCTGTCCAAAGAAATCGCTTCCTCCGTTCTTTACATCGATTTTGCAGAAGAGATGTGGAATGATTTGAAGGAACGTTTTGCACAGAGCAATCGACCACGTATCTTCCAGATCCGGAAGGCTATTGCCTATTTGTTGCAAGCCGATGCCTCTGTAAGTTCTTACTTTACACGATTGAAAAGTTTTTTGGAAGAAATGGTTCATTTTCGTCCTATGCCCCTTTGTTCTTGTGGTGCCATCAAACAGATTGTTGAATATCAACAAGAGGACTACGTTCTGCAATTTTTAATGGGACTTAATGAGTCTTATGCACATTTACGTAGTCAGATCTTGCTTTCTGATCCTTTTCC
>QEOT01123571.1:3918-26349 GCA_003123785.1 Pterocarya stenoptera
TAACTGAATAACATGGAGTGAAACACGCTTGGGTCCGTGTTTCACCTAACTGAATAACATGGAGTGAAACACGCTTGAGTCCGTGTTTCACTTTACTTGTGCTTAACCACGCTTGAGTCCGTGGAACTGTCTTAATACTTCTTATCTTTCTTAATGCATGAGAATTCATTAGACTTCATGAACTGTCTTGACATGGCAAATTCTTGGTCATGACATAACATAACATGACATGTTCTTGTACATGGTGTAGCATAACATGGCCCTTTCTTGTATGTGGTATAGCATAACGTGACATGATATAACATGATCTAAACATTTCTTGACATTCCATGGCATACATAATCTAAGTTCTACATGAACATGGCATACATGATCCGAGTACTACATGAATATGGCATACATGATCTGGCTATTCTATTTCATGGCATCCTTGACTTAAATTACTACATGAATATCTCATGGCTTCCATATGTTTTTAGTAACTATCAGTCCATCGACAACAAATCCATTCATTCACGCATGATCTCATATTTCCTCAAAGATCGTGAAAGGAATCTAACCTTGGCTTGTCTCTTAGCGTAGCGTAGATAACCATCATAAGCACATCACATTTTCACACAAAACAATAATATTCACAGTACGCATGCATTTATATGATCATACTATTTACCTCTTAGCGTTGCTTCCACAATCTCACGTCATGGCTCGAGACCTATACGAAGTACTAATCGTCACTAACTTTCCAGGAAAGACGTGTCTCTAGATGCTTAAAATCATATGTAGATATAATTTAATTCCACTAAGATTAATACATAATAATAATAATAGAATATTTATAATCATATGAAACATACATAAAACTCATCTTATGGTCTAATCTTAGGGTCGGGTTGTTACAAACTCATATCAGAAAACCCTACCATTTATCCTCCCTATCATCTATGAGAAACCCACGAAGCCTTTGAAATATACACACACAAAAAAATCGATCTCTGCACACACAATCGTTTAAGCCCAGGCAGCCGTACTTCGTCACCATCCTCCTCGACGCAACACCACTAAAAAACACAGTTGTCACTCTTGACCCCATCTCCACGCACATAAATTGCTGCTAATCACTTTCCGTCACCCAGGTCCACCTTCGCATGATTTCTTCTCTCCATTGGTGAGTCTGAAACTCCTCTGTGCTGCACGGTTTTCTTTTTGTCTTCTCATTGGTAACTAGACAGCATGTTCTTCTTACTGCTTGCCTTCCGTGTGACTTTAAATTTATTATTATCAAAATGCCCATAAAGACCCTTGACCGCTTGATATTTTTTACACTCAGTATATTGAAGAGTTACTTTTATATAAAGACTTATATTTCATGTTGGGTTTAACAATTAAGTTAGGATTACATTTTAAACTAAATATATTAGCTTTATGTTATTAAGTATTAAATTAAGATTGAATTATACTAATAGCCTGTTTTAATTTTATATTGAATACTATTAAGTTTATCTTTATGAATCGGGTGTTTCCATCAGTTGTGTTTTTATCAAACTTAGATATATATATATTAAATAATATTGAAGGATTAGAATTTATATTAGTATTTAAATTCCAGCGGGTTAATCTTTATTCTTAAACGCTTTTAAGTTCAATGTCTATCATATGAAGAAAATTTCTACTATTTATTGCAATAGATTTGATATAATTATGCTATTAAAGTTGTAGATTTAAAATAAAGAAATATGTTTAGAATATTTAAATGATATTAATGTTTATTAGATTTCTTATAAGATTGAATAATTATGTTAAGAAAGGAAACTTATTTTAAGAACCGAGGTTTTTATGACTTATTTAAAATAGCCCAAGTATTCTACTAAATTATAATATGTTATTAGTATTCAAGTAATTTAAAATATCAGGATTTATTGATTATAGTGTTAAACAAAAGATTTATTTGACTATCTTCTAAATTATGAATTTAATTAAGTAGGATATTAGTGCGTGTTGTTCCTAGACAGATTTAGTAATATTTAATACTGTGTATAGGCGATGAGCTACAAAGTGAGATTCAAGAAGAAGCGCAGCAAGGTAAGTATTTTGACCACAAATTAAGATCATCACAGTTCAACTTATATATAAGTATTATTCAAGCCAGTTCATTGACAACCATTATTTATGCACCACTCATGTTATATGCAAACATATCATCTAGCATAGCATACGATCATGTCATTCCACATCATGTTCAGATTCAGAAATTATAATTATGTATGTATTATGTCATGCATCTCATGTGCATAAGACACGTAAGTTATCTTAAGTTCAAGTGCAAGATAGGATCATATCAGTTAATTAGATGACCATTCAGATGCATGGTACTAATGCAGTTCAATTTTAGGGTGGATGTGCAAGCCACGGACTCAAGCGTGGTCCACCACAGTATGTCAGAATACTATCAGCGGCTCCCCTTACGGCTGCGAGATGTGGGGCTGGTGCACAACCTCGCACACAGGGTTAAGTGTGTTGGCCAATCAGTTCAGTCAGTTAAATCAGATGAGTCAGTTAATTCAGATGAATTAGTCATGCATAGCATAAACATCAGTATGAACAATTATGAATTTTAAGCTCTCAGCATGAAAACTTTTATGAAAACCTTATGTTTAGTATGTTAACGTTGTTTTCTTGCTGAGTATTTGAGTCGTTTTAGTTTGTTTTCATATTTTTAGCCACCCAGGTGAGGATGATGAATACGAGCAAGCAGGCCAGGATTAAAAGGAGCAGTTGATTAGTTCCAGACCTTCTAGAATAAAATTGCTTTTATGATATAACTTTTATTCAGTTTATTCATTTAATATTTTTGGAAGACATTTTATTGGACAAAGTTTTTATGAAATAAATACTAACTTCATTTATGAAAATATGAAATCTCTTGCTAGGTTTATTTTATGAAAAGCACGTGACACTCCTAGCCTACGGGAAGGGGGTGTTACAAGAGTCAAGGGTGCATCAAGGTTCAGAAGATGGCATACCAAAGTGACATGTTTTTCAATATATGGACTTCTCTAGTGCAACAACTGGACCACAATGAGATGGAGAAGGTGGCAATAACTTTGAAGGGGATATGGATTAGAAGAAACAAGTTCTTGCATGGTAAAGGGTTCACACATCCTACTAACATATCCCAGACAGCAAAAAATGAGGTGGTTTCCTTCGATGAGGCTAACCACTCCCACCAACTTAATCTAGTGCAAAGAACTCAAGTGGCAAAAACCAGGAGTAGGATTATTTAAAGCAAATTGGGATGCTGCTTTGAGGGTGGAAACAGGTAGAATGGGGATGAGAGTTATCATTAGAGATCACAATAGATGGGTTATAGGAGCACTTAGGCATCTCGGGTAATCACATACAACCCTTTTGATGCTGAAGCTCATGGCCTCCTACCTGTAGCAGTCTTTTGCAAGGAAATTGGATTGAAGCAGGTAATCATAAAAGGGGACTCAAAGCAAGTTATTGATCTTCTACAAAAGTAGGGATTCAATTGGAGCAGAGGGAGAATGATGATTGAAGATGTAAGGCAAATATTGAATACCTTCAGTCAATGGATAGCTTCAGAGGCCAACATGGCCGCACACCACTTAGCTAAATCAAACCTCAATTTCTCGGTAGATCTATATGATATTGAAGAATGCCCTATTTGCATTCAATCAATTGTAGCTATCGAGATGTTATAAGTTTGGCTTTTCATGAGATCAGGTTCTTTTAAAAAAAAAAATAGATGCTATATGACAGAATCAGGATTCCTCCATTCTGACCCAACACAGGACCTATGAAACTGACAGTACAACAAAGAAATGCACCGAACGGTGCGTACAAGACAAAATAACATAAACGACATGAAAACCCATTTAGCTAAAACGGTGCGCATTCCACTACTGATTCCCAAAACGACAAGCCCAATGTTTCCTTCCCAAAGCCATGTCCTCACCTTCCACCCAAAACGCTGCACTTTACTAAGCAACCCAACGACGTCGGATCGCGTTTAGCTTCCTTAACACTTCTCGAACACACTTCAGTCCACTAATCAGTTTTGTCTTCCTCTCCCGAAATCCCTAGGTTCTTCACAGAGTAACAAATCAACCACTGGTTGTCAACGCCACAAAAGTTGTGATTTACCTTTGATAAGTTCAAAAGTTCAATTAAGAACAAGAGGAGTAAAACTCAACTCACAATGAATAAATTCATCAGATTTCATAAACTGATTAAAATGAGGTTACAAAGAGTGTTTAAACCAATTCCTAATTTAAACACTAGCCCAAAATAAACCCTTGGTTCCAAAAATACCCTTCGGATGAACGGTGTCACGGCTACTACAACGATCGCTACAGTACCGCTCTTTAAACCCTAGTTTCTAACATATAACTTTCCAAATAAGCCCTTGGCCAAAATACAAGGCCTTCCCAAAACCCCAGTTCAAAAGAAATAAAACATATGTGGCCAAACATCCTCAAGCCCACTTATTCTAAACTAAAAAAATAAATACCTTAACAATTTAAAAGCCATCAATAACTAGAGGTCCAAATAATCTAAGTCATGTCTTCCCCAGCTTGTATCAAATGAATCAAAACAGGATCTTAATCATTCAACCTCTTGTTGAATGTTGGGCACGTGCTTGACTCCTACCAACTGGATTACACAAATACTGGAATTGCCTCCTTGGTCTTCTTGTCTCTTGACCATGTAATTGGCCCATCTGTCTAGCAAAAGATCTTTAGGACTGGGCCAACCTTGGTTCCCATCAGGAATCCAGGTTTTCAATCCTTGCAAAGTAATCGTCCGTCCTTTGGTCAAAGGATTCTTCAAATTTAACAAACTTTTTACTCGCAAGAACCTACCCCACCCCACCCCACATCGTCCCCATCCACCTCAACCTCTTCCACCACTCCTAAAGAACTTCCCAACCTCTCTCCACACTCCCTTGACATACCAAACAGTGGTAGGTTATGGAATTGGACCTATAAAACAGCATCATCAAACGACATTTTATTGAGTGGGGTATAACAATGGAAAGCCTCCATCACAAACATTTGGCCATCAAAGAGCCATAGTGGTATGAACCCGCTAGAATGGTATCCCTTGAAGCCGCTGGAAAAAATCAGGTCAAATGGATGGAGAATCTAGACCCGATGAGAACTTTATTTCGAGAACCTAGATTATATTAAAATGTAGACCTGTTGAAGAACCCGTCTCAAGAACTCAGATTACAAGGAGGAACGCCACAAAAGTTGTGATTTACCTTTGATAAGTTCAAAGGTTCAATTAAGAACAAGAGGAGTAAAACTCAACTCACAATGAATAAATTCATCAAATTTCATAAACTGATTAAAATGAGGTTACAAAGAGTGTTTAAACCAAAATCTAATTTAAACACTAGCCCAAAATAAACCCTTGCTTCCAAAAATACCCTTAGGATGAACAGTGTCATGGCTGCTACAGTGTCACTACGGTACCGCTCTTTAAACCCTAGTTTCTAACATATAACTTTCCAAATAAGCCCTTGGCCAAAATACAAGGCCTTCCCAAAACCCCAGTTCAAAAGAAATAAAACATATGTGGCCAAACATCCTCAAGCCCACTTATTCTAAACTAAAAAAATAAATACCTTAACAAATTAAAAGCCATCAATAAATAGAGGTCCAAATAATCTAAGTCATGCCTTCCCCAGCTTGTATCAAATGAATCAAAACTGGATCTTAATCATTCAACCTCTTGTTGAATGTTGGGCACTTGCTACTCTCATACCAAGTGGATTACACAAATACTGGAATTGCCTCCTTTGTCTTCTTGTCTCTTGACCATGTAATTGGGCCATTTGTCTAGCAAACGATCTTTAGGACTGGGCCAACCTTGGTTCCCATCAGGAATCCAGGTTTTCAATCCTTGCAAAGTAATCGTCCGTCCTCTGGTCAAAGGATTCTTCAAATTTAACAAACTTTTTACTCGCAAGAACCTACCCCACCCCACCCCACATCGTCCCCATCCACCTCAACCTCTTCCACCACTCCTAAAGAACTTCCCAACCTCTCTCCACACTCCCTTGACATACCAAACAGTGGTAGGTTATGGAATTGGACCTATAAAACAGCATCATCAAAAGACATTTTATTGAGTGGGGTATAACAATGGAAAGCCTCCATCACAAACATTTGGCCATCAAAGAGCCATAGTGGTATGAACCCGCTGGAATGGAATCCCTTGAACCTACAATCAAATTGAAAACTCACCTAAGAAAGCCAAAAATCAGGTCAAATGGACGGAGAATCTAGACCCGATGAGAACTTTATTTCGAGAACCTAGATTATATTAAAATCTAGACCTGTTGAAAAACCCGTCTCAAGAACTCAGATTACAAGGAGGAACGCCAAAAAAGTTGTGATTTACCTTTGATAAGTTCAAAGGTTCAATTAAGAACAAGTGGAGTAAAACTCAACTTACAATGAATAAATTCATCAAATTTCATAAACTGATTAAAATGAGGTTACAAAGAGTGTTTAAACGAAAACCTAATTTAAACACTAGCCCAAAATAAACCCTTGCTTCCAAAAATACCCTTCGGATGAACGGTGTCACGGCTGCTACAACGATCGCAATAGTACCGCTCTTTAAACCCTAGTTTCTAACATATAACTTTCCAAATAAGCCCTTGGCCAAAATACAAGGCCTTCCCAAAACCCCAGTTCAAAAGAAATAAAAGATATGTGGCCAAACATCCTCAAGCCCACTTATTCTAATCTAATAAAATAAATACCTTAACAAATTAAAAGCTTTCAATAAATAGAGGTCCAAATAACCTAAGTCATGCCTTCCCAGCTTGTATCAAATGAATCAAAACTGGATCTTAATCATTCAACCTCTTGTTGAATGTTGGGCACTTGCTACTCTCATACCAAGTGGATTACACAAATACTGGAATTGCCTCCTTTGTCTTCTTGTCTCTTGACCATGTAATTGGCCCATTTGTCTAGCAAACGATCTTTAGGACTGGGCCAACCTTGGTTCCCATCAGGAATCCAGGTTTTCAATCCTTGCAAACTAATCGTCCGTCCTCTGGCGAATGGATTCTTCAGATTTAACAAACTTTTTACTCGCAAGAACCTACCCCACGCCACCCCACATCGTCCCCATCCACCTCAACCCCTTCCACCACTCCTAAAGAACTTCCCAACCTCTCTCCACACTCCCTTGACATACCAAACAGTGGGAGGTTATGGAATTGGACCTATAAAACAGCATCATCAAAAGACATTTTATTGGGTGGGGTATAACAATGGAAAGCCTCCATCACAAACATTTGGCCATCAAAGAGCCATAGTGGTATGAACCCGCTGGAATGGAATCCCTTGAACCCACAATCAAATTGAAAACTCACCTAAGAAAGCCAAAAATCAGGTCAAATGGATGGAGAATCTAGACCCGATGAGAACTTTATTTCGGGAACCTAGATTATATTAAAATCTAGACCCATTGAAGAACCCGTCTCAGGAACCCAGATTATAGGGAGGAAAGCCACAAAAGTTGTGGTTTACCGTTGATGAGTTCAAGAGTTCAATGAAGAACAAGAGAAGTAAAACTCAACACACAATGAATAAATTCATCAAATTTCATAAACTGATTAAAATGAGGTTACAAAGAGTGTTTAAACTAAAACCTAATTTAAACACTAGCCCAAAATAAACCCTTGCTTCCAAAAATACCCTTCGGATGAACGGTGTCACGGCTGCTACAGTGTCACTACAGTACCGCTCTTTAAACCCTAGTTTCTAACATATAATTTTCCAAATAAGCCCTTGGCCAAAATACAAGGTCTTCCCAAAACCTTAGTTCAAAAGAAATAAAAGATATGTGGCCAAACATCCTCAAGCCCACTTTTTCGAAACTAATAAAATAAATACCTTAACAAATTAAAAGCCATCAGTAACTGGAGGTTCAAATAATCTAAGTCATGTGTTCCCCAGCTTGTATCAAATGAATCGAAACTGGATCTTCATCATTCAAACCCTTGTTCAATGTTAGGCACTTGCTTGACTCATCCCAAGTGGATTACACAAATACTGGAATTGCCTCCTTGGTCTTCTTGTCTCTTGACCATGTAACTGGCCCATCTGTCTAGCAAACGATCTTTAGGACTGGGCCAACCTTGGTTCCCATCGGGAATCCAAGTTTTCAATCCTTGCAAACTAATCGTCCGTCCTCGGGCCAATGGATTCTTCAGATTTAACAAACTTTTTACTCGCAAGAACCTACCCCACCCACACCCCACATCGTCCAGATCCACCTCAACCTCTTCCACCACTCCTAAAGAACTTCCCAACCTCTCTCCACACTCCCTTGACATACCAAACAGTGGTAGGTTATGGAATTGGACCTATAAAACAGCATCATCAAAAGACATTTTATTGAGGGGGGTATAACAATGGAAAGCCTCCATCACAAACATTTGGCCATCAAAGAGCCATAGTGGTATGAACCCGCTGGAATGGAATCCCTTGAACCTACAATCAAATCGAAAACTCACCTAAGAAAGCCAAAAATCAGGTCAAATGGACGGAGAATCTAGACCCGATGAGAACTTTATTTCGAGAACCTAGATTATATTAAAATCTAGACCTGTTGAAAAACCCGTCTCAAGAACTCAGATTACAAGGAGGAATGCCAAAAAAGTTGTGATTTACCTTTGATAAGTTCAAAGGTTCAATTAAGAACAAGTGGAGTAAAACTCAACTCACAATGAATAAATTCATCAAATTTCATAAACTGATTAAAATGAGGTTACAAAGAGTGTTTAAACGAAAACCTAATTTAAAAACTAGCCACAAATAAACCCTTGCTTCCAAAAATACCATCCGGATGAACGGTGTCACTGCTGCTACAGTGTCACTACAGTACCTCACTACAACGATCGCTACAGTACCGCTCTTTAAACCCTAGTTTCTAACATATAACTTTCCAAATAAGCCCTTGGCCAAAATACAAGGCCTTCCCAAAACCCCAGTTCAAAAGAAATAAAACATATGTGGCCAAACATCCTCAAGCCCACTTATTCTAAACTAATAAAAGAAATACCTTAACAAATTAAAAGCCATCAATAACTAGAGCTCCAAATAATCTAAGTCATGTCTTCCCCAGCTTGTATCAAATGAATCAAACTGGATCTTCATCATTCAAACCGTTGTTGAATGTTGGGCACTTGCTTGACTCATACCAAGTGGATTACACAAATACTGGAATTGCCTCCTTGGTCTTCTTGTCTCTTGACCATGTAATTGGCCCATCTGTCTAGCAAACGATCTTTAGGACTGGGCCAACCTTGGTTCCCATCACGAATCCAGGTTTTCAATCCTTGCAAAGTAATCGTCCGTCCTCTGACCAATGGATTCTTCAGATTTAACAAACTTTTTACTCGCAAGAACCTACCCCACCCCACCCCACATCGTCCCCATCCACCTCAACCTCTTCCACCACTCCTAAAGAACTTCCCAACCTCTCTCCACACTCCCTTGACATACCAAACAGTGGTAGGTTATGGAATTGGACCTATAAAACAGCATCATCAAAAGACATTTTATTGAGTGGGGTATAACAATGGAAAGCCTCCATCACAAACATTTGGCCATCAAAGAGCCATAGTGGTATGAACCCGCTGGAATGAAATCCCTTGAACCCACAATCAAATTGAAAACTCACCTAAGAAAGCCAAAAATCAGGTCAAATGGATGGAGAATCTAGACCCGATGAGAACTTTATTTCGAGAACCTAGATTATATTAAAATCTAGACCCGTTGAAGAACCCATCTCAAGAACCCAGATTACAAGGAGGAATGCCACAAAAGTTGTGATTTACCTTTTATAAGTTCGAAAGTTCAATTTAGAACAAGAGAAGTAAAACTCAACTCACAATGAATAAATTCATCAAATTTCATAAACTGATTAAAATGAGGTTACAAAGAGTGTTTAAACCGAAACCTAATTTAAACACTAGCCAAAAATAAACCCTTGCTTCCAAAAATACCTTTCGGATGAACGGTGTCACGGCTGCTACAATGTCACTACAGTACCGCACTACAACGATCGCTACAGTACCGCTCTTTAAACCCTAGTTTCTAACATATAACTTTCCAAATAAGCCCTTGGCCAAAATACATGGCCTTCCCAAAACCCCAGTTCAAAAGAAATAAAACATATGTGGCTAAACATCCTCAAGCCCACTTATTCTAAACTAATAAAATAAATACCTTAACAAATTAAAAGCCATCAATAACTAGAGCTCCAAATAATCTAAGTCATGTCTTCCCCAGCTTGTATCAAATGAATCAAACTGGATCTTCATCATTCAAACCGTTGTTGAATGTTGGGCACTTGCTTGACTCATACCAAGTGGATTACACAAATACTGGAATTGCCTCCTTGGTCTTCTTGTCTCTTGACCATGTAATTGGCCCATCTGTCTAGCAAACGATCTTTAGGACTGGGCCAACCTTGGTTCCCATCGGGAATCCAGGTTTTCAATCCTTGCAAAGTAATCGTCCGTCCTCTGGCCAATGGATTCTTCAGATTTAACAAACTTTTTACTCGCAAGAACCTACCCCGCCCCACCCCACCCCACATTGTCCCCATCCACCTCAAACTCTTCCACCACTCCTAAATAACTTCCCAACCTCTCTCCACACTCCCTTGACATACCAAACAGTGGTAGGTTATGCAATTGGACCTATAAAACAGCAACATCAAAAGACATTTTATTGACTGGTGTATAACAATGGAAAGCCTCCATCACAAACATTTGGCCATCAAAGAGCCATAGTGGTATGAACCCGCTGGAATGGAATCCCTTGAACCCACAATCAAATTGAAAACTCACCTAAGAAAGCCAAAAATCAGGTCAAATGGATGGAGAATCTTGACCCGATGAGAACTTTATTTCGAGAACCTAGATTATATTAAAATCTAGACCCGTTGAAGAAGCCGTCTCAAGAACCCAGATTACAAGGAGGAATGCACAAAAGTTGTGATTTACCTTTGATAAGTTCGAAAGTTCAATTAAGAACAAGAGAAGTAAAACTCAACTCACAATGAATAAATTCATCAAATTTCATAAACTGATTAAAATGAGATTACAAAGAGTGTTTAAACCAAAACCTAATTTAAACACTAGCCAAAAATAAACCCTTGCTTCCAAAAATACCTTTCGGATGAACGGTGTCACGGCTGCTATAGTGTCACTACAGTACCGCACTACAACGATCGCTACAGTACCGCTCTTTAAACCCTAGTTTCTAACATATAACTTTCCAAATAAGCCCTTGGCCACCAAATTTCTACCACTTCTTCACCGGCCCAATACCAAGCTTTTCCACCCAAACCCAGCCCCGATTCGTCGCCGGAGCCGCCCTGCGAGCTCCACTTCCGATTTGCTATTCTCGGCCTTAAACCACCATTTCGGCCGCCACCCACGGCCAACTTTCACTACCATTAGCTTCACCGACCTCAATAGGCCCTACCCTATCAATTTCAAGTCTTCTTTTGACTCCGTGCAAATTTGGGTTTACAGTGTATTCGGCCACAGTGTTTTTACACTGTGGAGTTGCTGATTTGGTGCTTCCAGTTCCTCCGTGATCCTCCTAAAATTATTATCAAGCGCTGTAAGTATTTCTCCAAAAGACTTTTAAGACTTTAATATATTTTTGCACTAACTTGTTTTATAAACTGTGAATTGGTTATCTAGTTGTGCTGATAACTGTTGGTTGTTGATTTCATGGCACTGTGCACGCATGCGTGGGTGTGTGTGTGTTTTAAGGAATTATATTTAAGGCTTTTTGGGTGCGTGTGTATCACCCCCAAGCCGAGATGGGATCTTATCTCGGTGGAGCTCCTCTGGACACTCGGGAGCGGAATATACTGAGTGTCGTCCCCTGGGGCTTTTGCCCGGGACTTGGACGAGATGGTAGCGCTCTCGATCCGACTCCGTGACTCCTCGGGCTGGCGGGGGTCAGAGGATGCCTGGCTATGTACGCGGTGGGCGCGGAACTGGGCATCACTCATGTATCACTTGCACGGTCGTTACCCGTGGGGTGAAGATGGGAAGCCAGAGTATGTGGATGGTCCCTAGGGGAGGCCATGGTGCATACGGTTAAAATTGGAATTAAAGGAATTATTCCTGGATTTATTAATTTGTGCCAAATGGTGTTTTTGGCGTGAGTGAGAAAATTGTGTTTTTCGAGAAATGTGTTTTCTCGGGTTTTTACGCTTGGGTCATCATGAGCATGCATAGCGTTGGTTGTTAAAATATATTTATTGTCTTTGAGTTTTCTGGGTTTTACTTACCTGCGGTTCCATTTTTGTGGAACTGTAGATTTCGATGCAGGTTTTGATGAGGCTGAGCCCGAGAATGCGGCTCCGCCTGAGGAGTAGAGACATGGCTATTTTTGTGTTGAAGATCATTTCTGCTTTTGTTATTTGTATTTTATTTGACTTGATGCTGTTTTGTAAACAAAATTGTATTATGTTAACATGTGGATTTTCAGTACTCTGATATTGTATCAAACTCTGGTACTTAGTTATTTGACTTAACCGTTCCGCTGCGTATTTTATTGTACACGTGTTCCATTGCACACACTCAGCACATGTCGATAGGGTGCGTGACCACGTTGTCATCATCCCGGGTGTCTCGATTTCCGTGTGTGTCCGTACATGGAAGTTGGGGGCGCCACAAGTACCGCGCTACAGTGATTGCTACATTACCGCTCTTTAAACCCTAGTTTCTAATATATAATATTCCAAATAAGTAGTTGGCCAAAATACCCGGCCTTCCCACAACCATAGTTCAAAAGAAATGAAACATATGTGGCCAAACATCCTCAAGCCCACTTATTCTCAACTAATAAAACAAATACTTTAACAAATTAAAAGCCGTCAATAACAATAGGCCCAAATAGTCTAAGTCATGTCTTCCACAGCTTGTATCAAACGTATCAAAACAGGATCTTCATCATTCGAGCCCATCTTGAATGTTGGGCTCTTGCTTGACTCCTACCAAGTGGATTGCACAAATCCTTGAATTGCCTCCTTGATCTTCTTGTCTCTTGACGTTGTAATCGGCCCATTAGTCTTGCAAACGATCTTTGGGACTGGGCCAACCTTGGTTCCAATCAGGAATCCAAGTTTTCAATCTTTGCAAAGTAATCGTCCGTCCTTTGGCCAAAAGCTTCTTCCGATTTAACAAAATTTTTACTCCCAGGAACCTACCCCTACCCACATCGTCCCCATCCACCTCAACCTCTTCCACCATTCCTAAAGAACTTCCCAACCTCTCCCCACACTCCCTTAACATACCAAATAGTGGAAGGTTATGGAATTGGACCCATAAAACAGCATCATCTAAAGACATTTTACTGAGTGGGGTACACCCATGGAAAGCCATCATCACAAACATTTGACCATCAAAGAGCCATAGTGATATGGACCGGCAGGAAGGGAATCCCTTGAACCCACAATCAAATTAAAAACTCACCCAAGAAAGCAAAAAATCAGGTCAAATGGATGGAGAATCTAGACCCGATGAAAGCTTTGTTTCGAGAACCTAGATTATATTAAAATAGTTGAAGAACCCATCTCAAGAACCCAGATTACAAGGAGGAATCCCACAAAGGTTTTGATTTACCTTTGATAAGTTCAAAAGTTCAATTAAGAATAAGAGCAGTAAAACTCAACTCATAATGAATAAATTCATCAAATTTCATAAACAGATTAAAATCAGGTTACAAAGAGTATTTAAACAAAAACCTAATTGAAACCGTAGCCCAAAATAAACCCTGGCTTCCAAAAATACCCTTCAAATAAACGGTGTCGCGGCTGCTACGGTGTCACTACAATACCGCGCTACAACGATTCCTACAGTACCGCTCTCTAAACCCTAGTTTCAAACATATAACTTTCCAAATAAGCCATTGGCCAAAATGCAAGGCCTTCCCAAAACCCTAATTCAAAAGAAATAAGACATATGTGGCCAAACATCCTCAACCCCACTTATTCTAAACTAATAAAATAAATACTTTAACAAATTAAAAGCAATCAATAACAATAGGTCCAAATAGTCTAAGTCATGTCTTTCACAGCTTGTATCAAATGAATCAAAACTGGATCTTCATCATTCAAGCCCATCTTGAATGTTGGGCACTTGCTTGACTCATACCAAGTGGATTGCACAAATACTTGAATTGCTTCCTTGGTCTTCTTGTATCTTGACCTTGTAATTGGCCCATCTGTCTTGCAAACGATCTTTAAGACTGGGCCGACCATGGTTCCCATCAGCGATCTAGGTTTTCAATCCTTGCAAAGTAATCGTCCGTCCTCTGGCCAATGGTTTCCTCAGATTTAACATAATTTTTACTCGCAGGAACCTACCCCACCCCACATCATCCCCATCCACCTCAACCTCTTCCATCACTCCTAAAGACCTTCCCAACCTTTCCCCACAATCCCATGACATACCAAACAGTGGTAGGTTATGTTATTGGACCCATAAAACAGCATCATCAAAAGACATTTTATTGAGTGGGGTATACCCATGGAAAGCCTTCATCACAAACATTTGACCATCAAAGAGCCATAGCGGTATGAACCCGCAGGAATGGAATCTCTTGAACCCACAATCAAATTGAAAACTCACCTATGAAAGCCAAAAATCTGGTCAAAGGGATGGAGAATCTGGACCCGATGAGAACTTTATTTCGAGATGCAAGATTATATTAAAATCTAGACCTGTTGCAGAACCCGTCTTAAGAATCTAGATTACAAGGAGGAACGCAATAAAGGTTGTGATTTACCTTCGATAAGTTCAAAAGTTCAATTAAGAACAAGAGGTGTAAAAATTAACTCACAATGAAAAAATTCATCAAATTTCAAAAACTGATTAAAATGAGGTTACAAAGAGTATTTAAACCAAAACCTAATTGAAACCCTAGCACAAAATAAAACCTTGCTTCCAAAAATAAGCTTCGGATGAACAGTGTCCCGGCTGCTATAGTGTCACTACACTACCGCGCTTCAACGATTGCTACAGTATCGCTCTTTAAACCCTAGTTTCTAACAAATAACTTTCCAAATAAGCCCTTGGCCAAAATACAAGACCTTCCCAAAACACTAGTTCAAAAGAAATAAGACATATGTGGCCAAACATCCTCAAGCCCACTTATTCTAAACTAATAAAATAAATATTTTAACAAATTAAAAGCCATCAATAAATTGAGTTCCAAATAGTCTAAGTCATGTCTTCCACATATTGTATCAAATGAATCAAAACTGGATCTTCATCATTCAAGCCCATCTTGAATGTTGGGCACTTGCTTGAGTCACACCAAGTGGATTGCACTAATACTTGAATTGCCTCCTTGGTCTTCTTGTCTCTTGACATTGTAATTTTCCCATCTGTTCTGCAAACAATCTTTAGGACTGGGCCAACCTTGGTTCCAATCAGGAATCCAGGTTTTCAATCTTTGCAAAGTAATCGTCCGTCCTCTGGCCAAAGGCTACTTCACATTTAACAAAATTTTTACTCGCAGGAACCTACCCCTACCCACATCGTCCCGATCCACCTCAACCTCTTCCACCACTCCTAAAGAACTTCCCAACCTCTCCCCACACTCCCTTGACATACCAAACAGTGGTAGGTTATGGAATTGGACCCATAAAACAGCATCATCAAAACACATTTTATTGAGTGGGGTATACCCATGGAAAGCCGTCATCACAAACATTTGACCATCAAAGAGCCATAGTTATCTGAACCCGCAGGAAGGGAATCCCTTGAACCCACAATCAAATTGAAAACTCACCCAAGAAAGCCAAAAATCAGGTCAAACGGATGGAGAATCTAGACCCGATGAGAACTTTGTTTCGAGAACCTAGATTATATTAAAATCTGTACCCATTGAGAAACTTGTTTCAAGAGCTCAGATTACAAGGAGGAACGCCACAAAGGTGTTGATTTACCTTTGATAAGTTCAAAAGTTCAATTAGGAACAGAAGGAGTAAAACACAATACACAATGAATAAATTCATCAAGTTTGATAAACCGATTAAAATGAGGCTACAAAGAGTATTAAATCCAAAACCTAATTGAAACCCTTCGCCAAAATAAACCCTTGCTTCCAAAAATACCTTTTGGATGAACAGTGCCGCAACTGCTACAGTGTCACTATAGTACCGCGCTATAGTGATTGGTACAGTACAGCTATTTAAACCCTAGTTTCTAACATATAACTTTTCAAATAAGCCCTTGGCCAAAATACAAGGCCTTCCCAAAACCCTAGTTCAAAAGAAAAAAGACATGTGGTCAAACATCCTCAAGCTCAGTTATTCTAAACTAATAAAATAAATACTTTAGTAAATTAAAAGCCATCAATAAATGGAGTTCCAAATAGTTTAAGTCATGTCTTCCACAGATTGTATCAAATGAATCAAAACTGGATCTTCATCATTCAAACCCATCTTGAATGTTGGGCTCTTGCTTGACTCATACCAAGTGGACTGCACAAATACTTGAATTGCCTCCTTGGTCTTTTTGTCTCTTGACCTTGTAATTGGCCCATCTGTCTTGCAAACGATCTTTAAGACTGGGGCAACCTTGGTTCCCATCAGGAATCCAGGTTTTCAATGCTTGCAAAGTAATCGTCTGTCCTCTGGCCAAAGGTTTCTTCAGATTTAACAAAATTTTTACTCGCAGGAACCTACCCCACCCCACATCGTCCCCATCCACCTGAACCTCTTCCACCACTCCTAAAGAACTTCCCAACCTCTCCCCACACTCCCTTAACATACCAAATAGTGGTAGGTTATGGAATTGGACCCATAAAACAGCATCATCAAAAGACTTTTTACTGAGTGGGGTATACCCATGGAAAGCCATTATCACAAACATTTGACAATCAAAGAGCCATAGTGATATGAACTAGCAGTAAGGGAATCCCTTGAACCCACAGTCAAATTGAAAACTCACCCAAGAACCTAGATTATATTAAAATCTAGACCGGTTGAGGACCCCGTCTCAAGAACCTAGATTACAAGGTGGAACGCCACAAAGGTTGTGATTTACCTTTGATAAGTTCAAAAGTTCAATTAAGAACAGGATGAGTAAAATTCAACTCACAATGAATAAATTCATCAAATTTGATAAACTGATTAAAATGAGGCGACAAAGAGTTTTGAAACAAAGACCTAATTGCAACCCTAGTCCAAAATAAACCCTTTCTTCCAAAAATACCCTTTGGATGAACGGTGCCGCGGCTGCTAATTTTTCACTACAGTACCGCGCTATAGTGATTGCTACAATACCGCTCTTTAAACCCTAGTTTCTAACTTATAACTTTCCACCTAAGCCCTTGGCCAAAATACAAGGCCTTCCAAAACTCTAGTTCAAAAGAAATAAGTCGTGTGGTTAAACATTCTCAAGCCCACTTATCCAAAACTAATAAAATAAATACTTTAATAAATTAATAGCCATCAATAACAATAGGCCGAAATAGTCTAAGTCATGTCTTCCACAGCTTGTATCAAATGTGGATCTTCACCATTCATGCCCATCTTGAATGTTGGGCTCTTGCTTGACTCATACCAAGTGTATTGTACAAATCCTTGAATTACCTCCTTGATCTTCTTGTCTCTTGACCTTATAATTGGCCCATCTGTCTTGCAAACGATCTTTAAGACTGGGGCAACCTTGGTTCCCATCAGGAATCCAGGTTTTCAATCCTTGCAAAGTAATCGTCTGTCCTCTGGCCAAAGGTTTCTTCAGATTTAGCAAAATTTTTACTCGCAGGAACCTACCCCACCCCAAATCGTCCCCATCCACCTTGACCTCTTCCACCACTCCTAAAGAACTTCCCAACCTCTCTCGACACACCCTTGACATACCAAACTGTGGTAGGTTATGGAATTGGACCCATAAAACAGCATCATCAAAAGACATTTTATTGAGTGGGGTATACCCATGGAAAGCCTTCATCACCAACATTTGACCATCAAACAACCATAGTTATATGAACCTGCAGGAATGGAATTCCTTGAACCCACCATCAAATTGAAAACTCACCCAAGAAAGTCAAAACTCAGGTCAAATGGATGGAGAATCTAGATCCGATGATAACTTTGTTTCGAGAACCAAGATTATATTAAAATCTAGACCCGTTGAATAACCCATCTCAAGAACCCAGATTACAAGCAAGAATGCCACAAAGGTTTTGATTTACCTTTGATAAGTTCAAAAGTTCAATTATGAATAAGAGGAGTAAAACTCAACTCACAATGAATAAATTCATCAAATTTCATAAACTAATTAAAATCAGGCTACCAAGAGTATTTATACCCAAACTTAATTGAAACCATAGCCCAAAATTAACCCTCGCTTCCAAAAAGACCCTTCGGATGAACGGTGTCGCGGCTGCTACTGTGTCACCACAGTACCGCGCTACAGTGATCGCTACATTACTGCTCTTTAAACCCTAGTTTCTAACATATACCTTTCCAAATAAGCCTTTGGCCAAAATACAAGGCCTTCCCACAACCATAGTTCAAAAGAAATAAGACATATGTGGCCAAACATCCTCAAGCCCACTTATTCTAAACTAATAAAATAAATACTTTAGCAAATTTAAAGCCATCAATAACAACAGGCCCAAATAGTCTAAGTCATGTCTTCTACAGCTTGTATCCAATGAATCAAAATTGGATTTTCATCATTCAAGCTCATCTTGAATGTTGGGCTCTTGCTTGACTCATACCAAGTGGATTGCACAAATACTTGAATTGCCTCCTTGGTCTTCTTGTCTCTTGACCTTGTAATTGGCCCATCTGTCTTGCAAACGGTCTTTTAGACTGGGGTAACCTTGGTTCCCATCAGGAATCCAGGTTTTCAATCCTTGCAAAGTAATCGTCTGTCCTCTGGCCAAAGGTTTCTTCAAATTTAAGAAAATTTTTACTCGCAGGAACCTACCCCACCCCACATCATCCCCATCCACCTCGACCTCTTCCACCACTCGTAAAGAACTTCCCAACCTCTCCCCACACACCCTTGACATACCAAACTGTGGTAGGTTATGGAATTGGACCCATTAAACAGCATCATCAAAAGACATTTTATTGAGTGGGGTATACCCATGGAACGCCTTCATCACAAACATTTGACCATCAAACAGCCATAGTTATATGAACCTGCAGGAATGGAATTCCTTGAACCCACCATCAAATTGAAAACTCACCCAAGAAAGTCAAAACTCAGGTCAAATGGATGGAGAATCTAGATCCGATGAGAACTTTGTTTCGAGAACCAAGATTATATTAAAATCTAGACCCGTTGAATAACCCATCTCAAGAACCCAGATTACAAGCAAGAATGCCACAAAGGTTTTGATTTACCTTTGATAAGTTCAAAAGTTCAATTATGAATAAGAGGAGTAAAACTCAACTCACAATGAATAAATTCATCAAATTTCATAAACTAATTAAAATCAGGCTACCAAGAGTATTTATACCCAAACTTAATTGAAACCATAGCCCAAAATTAACCCTCGCTTCCAAAAAGACCCTTCGGATGAACGGTGTCGCGGCTGCTACTGTGTCACCACAGTACCGCGCTACAGTGATTGCTACATTACTGCTCTTTAAACCCTAGTTTCTAACATATACCTTTCCAAATAAGCCTTTGGCCAAAATACAAGGCCTTCCCACAACCATAGTTCAAAAGAAATAAGACATATGTGGCCAAACATCCTCAAGCCCACTTATTCTAAACTAATAAAATAAATACTTTAGCAAATTTAAAGCCATCAATAACAACAGGCCCAAATAGTCTAAGTCATGTCTTCTACAGCTTGTATCCAATGAATCAAAATTGGATTTTCATCATTCAAGCTCATCTTGAATGTTGGGCTCTTGCTTGACTCATACCAAGTGGATTGCACAAATACTTGAATTGCCTCCTTGGTCTTCTTGTCTCTTGACCTTGTAATTGGCCCATCTGTCTTGCAAACGGTCTTTTAGACTGGGGTAACCTTGGTTCCCATCAGGAATCCAGGTTTTCAATCCTTGCAAAGTAATCGTCTGTCCTCTGGCCAAAGGTTTCTTCAAATTTAAGAAAATTTTTACTCGCAGGAACCTACCCCACCCCACATCATCCCCATCCACCTCGACCTCTTCCACCACTCGTAAATAACTTCCCAACCTCTCCCCACACACCCTTGACATACCAAACTGTGGTAGGTTATGGAATTGGACCCATTAAACAGCATCATCAAAAGACATTTTATTGAGTGGGGTATACCCATGGAACGCCTTCATCACAAACATTTGACCATCAAACAGCCATAGTTATATGAACCTGCAGGAATGGAATTCCTTGAACCCACCATCAAATTGAAAACTCACCCAAGAAAGCCAAAACTCAGGTCAAATGGATGGAGAATCTAGATCCGATGAGAACTTTGTTTCGAGAACCTAGATTATATTAAAATCTAGACCGGTTGAAGACCCCGTCTCAAGAACCTAGATTATAAGGAGGAACGCCAGAAAGGTTGTGATTTACCTTTGATAAGTTCAAAAGTTCAATTAAGAACAGGATGAGTAAAACTCAACTCACAATGAATAAATTCATCAAATTTGATAAACTGATTAAAATGAGGCGACAAAGAGTTTTGAAACAAAGACCTAATTGAAACCCTACTCCAAAATAAACCCTTGCTTCCAAAAATACCCTTCGGATGAACGATGCCGTGGCTACAACAGTTTCACTATAGTCCCGCGCTATAGTGATTGCAACAATACCACTCTTTAAACCCAAGTTTCTAACATATAACTTTCCACCTAAGCCCTTGGCCAAAATACAAGGCCTTCCAAAACCCTAGTTCAAAAGAAATAAGCCATGTGGTCAAACATTCTCAAGCCCACTTATTCAAAACTAATAAAATAAATACTGTAACAAATTAAAAGCCATCAATAACAATAGTCCCAAATAGTCTAAGTCATGTCTTCCATATTAGGAGGCTGAAGAAAAAAGAGAAGAAGGGAGCAATTGAATTCTCATGTCTACCATTTGCTTTACCTTTCTCTTGAGATTTTTGTTGTCCATTATATTTATGGGTAACTAAATTCTCAAGTAGGGCTAGGGATGAACTTGCACATTAGATGGTATTTGTAATTTACTTTTGATTTATGTATTTGATTTTCAATTACTAAAACTCTTTTGTTTTATTATTCTTAATTCATCGTTGATGTTCTCTTCTCCGAATAATCATAGAATTTATTATGTTTATGAATTCAGTCATGCTTTTTCTATTGAATGGATTAGCTCTTTGATTATGTTTGGATCAATTATTTATCTATATTGATTTAATTCTTTGCTGCAATATCGCTTCCTAAGTATATTGTCGTCGTTGAATTTTCTCAATAGTGATAATAATTTACATATTTTAAAAGTGATGAATGATTCTTCATATGGTTACATTTGGTTTAATCTTGGTTTATAAATCTATATCTTCCGATTGGGAATTTTGGGAATTGAGTTCCCAATTGAGTTATTCAATGAATTAAGAGTAATTAAAAGACTAGATTTGTGCAAAGGATTCCCGACGCTCTACTGTTTGTCAAATTGAGTACTTTTTCCATTGATCACTTTGCTTCACTTTAATTTACATTTAAAATTAATTTTTTGTTTTCTATTAATCATTTGATATTTTTCCTTAGTTTCTTTGTTCCATCTACTATTCTTTTAATTTGTCTCTATGTGGAATCGACACCCCAAAGTTTTGCTACAACTACGGCGTTATTCTTTGGACGTAACCAAATTTTGGCGCCGTTGCCGGGGAGACGGTAAAAGAATTGCTAGATTGTTTTTCTTTTCAGCAGTTTGTAAAGACGGTAACTTCGTTCCTTCTTTTTGCTTACAACATTTTTTTTTTCTTTTAATTATTTTGTTACCTTGCATGCATAGATATAGAGACGCTTTGGGTAGATTTGCTTATAGGCCTGTGCTAGAGTCAGGATCAAACTTTTTAAATCCTTTATTTGACAATCCATCTAGTCCTAAAGAAATGAGTGAACACGAAGATCACCATTAGAACTCTTCAGGATTACCTCCACCCTACACGCACAGCCACACTATCATGCATCATGTTTCCTGTGGCGCCCCCAACTTCCATGTACGGACACACACGGAAATCGAGACACCCGGGATGATGACAACACGGTCACGCACCCCATCGACATGTGCTGAGTGTGTGCAATGCAACACGTGTACAATAAAATACGCAGCGGAACGGTAAAGTCAAATAACTAAGTACCAGAGTTTAATACAATATCAGAGTACTGAAAATCCACATGTCAACATAATACAATTTT
>QEOT01123571.1:35091-48621 GCA_003123785.1 Pterocarya stenoptera
TTTTTATTTGAGGTTGTTTTATGAACAAGAAAATTGTATTATGTTGACATGTGGATTTTCAGTACTCTGATATTGTATTAAACTCTGGTACTTAGTTATTTGACTTTACCGTTCCGCTGCGTATTTTATTGTACACGTGTTGCATTGCACACACTCAGCACATGTCGATGGGGTGCGTGACCGTGTTGTCATCATCCCGGGTGTCTCGATTTCCGTGTGTGTCCGTACATGGAAGTTGGGGGCGCCACATTAGGCATGTCACCTTATAGGCTTGTTTTTGGAAAGCCTTGCCACTTACCTGTGGAGCTCAAGCATCGAGCTTATTGAGCAATCAAGCAATCCAATTTTGACATGGGAGAAGCAGGTAAGTTTAGAAAATTTCAGTTGACCGAGTTAGAGGAGTTGAGAAATGATGCTTATGAGAACTCTAGAATCTATAAGGCTAAAATGAAAGCGTTTCATAATAAAAATATTTTGAGAAAAACTTTTAAACCTAATGATAGAGTGTTCTTATATGATTCTAGACTCCATAAGCATCCAGGAAAACTTCGGTCTAGGTGGACCAGCCCTTTTATACTTAAGAATGTTTTTACAAATGGGGCGGTAGAAATAGAAGATCCTAAGGATGGTCGAATCTTTAAAGTAAATGGTCAACGCCTTAAAGTATTAATTGATAGGCAAGTTCCAGAAGTGGAAGACATTCCACTTGTGGATCCGATCATTAACCTTGACCACACGATGCAGGTATGTTTTCTTTTTTTTTTTCTTTATTTGTTTTGTTTTCTCTTATTTTCTCTCTTTTCCTTTTTGTTTGCTGTTGTTTTCTTTGTTTTTGTTTGCAGGTTAGTTTTATTTTGTCATTTCAGTTTACCATCCTTGGTGCTTAGCAAGCTACTCACATCACTCATCAGGTGTATTATACCCTTTTTAGTCACTCCCCATTCAAATTTGATTCTTAAACATTGAGGACAATGTTTCATTTAAGTTGGGGGGTGGTGGTGCAAATTCAGTATTTAAAATACTTGTTGAAACTCTGTGGCATATTTTCATGTGTCAAAATTCTTTTAATTTGCATCACACGTGCATCATTTTCACATGTGTACTCATTCTCATTTATAGTCATCTTCATGAATTCACCAAACCTACCATAATCATTTTTGCTAAAGCATTCACAGAACCCCTAATGCACTCATCCAAATTTTGTGGTAAGATGGTGGTTTGACACATGTAACTAGAAAACTCTTTTGCTTAAGTATTCATGTGAGTTTTGGAGAGGATATAGGGCCTACAAATGCTGTAAGTTGTGATAAGCATTCATTGATCTATTGAATTGGACACTTCTTTTGAGAATATCATTACATGGTTTGTGGTAAAATGGTGGATATACTTGGGATATGACGAAGGTCAACTTAGGATCAACGTTTGAGCTTTTTAAGCTAACCCTTTCCATCAGAGACCCTTAGTAGCTAACTTTGAGCCAATAAACACATGTAGCTTTTTCTTTTCATATACCCATATCATCCATACCTCTCTCCACATTGGAGTATAACCTATACTCTGATTTTCCCTATCCTTGTTACTTCCAAGTGTGTACTAGATGTGGAATTTATTTTTCTTCTCAATAAAAAGAGAGAGAGAGAGAGGGGAAGAACATGAGTTACAAGGTGTTCAAGTGAGTGAGTTTCACAGGAAAAAAATACCAAGGTTGGGTAAAAATAGCAAAATACCAAGGTGACATATATAATTGTTCACCAAGTTTCAAAAAAAAATGAAAAAAAAAAGAATTAGAAAAAAAGAAAGAGAAAAGAGGCATTATTCGATGATTTGAAAAGTTGGAGAGTACATCAAGTGAGAAATGTGGTTTATTGAGAGGTTTAATAAGATTCCCTTTGTATGTACTTGGAAGTTTTTGAATCATTTTCATCCTCTTTTTTCATATAACCCCGAACCCAAGTCACGTTATAACCTTTTGTGTTGACCGTTCTGATCCTAAGTAAGGTTTTGGAAAGGGTGGTGGAAGTCTCATTTATTAGTGTTCCTATCATAAGATCAATGTTTGCTTATTGCTTGTACATAATTGCCTAATTCCCCATGAGAGTGTGTGTACACCCATTGTCAACTCCATAGAGAAAATCCTCACACGAAACACTTTTATACCCGTGAGTTATGGAGTTGAACCTTTCGCTTGAGATGTTCTTAATGTTGCATGTGTCAGGACTTCTAGTTAGATGGATATAGTTTAGAACACATACACACTCTGTGGATTGCTATAGGTGGATTGCTTGTGATAGGGTTATTGAATTCCTAAGATTGCTTTGATATGTGAATCTGGAAAGTGTGACTTGGTGGCATTTGTGTGTGATTTTATTTGGTCTATCTCATCGTTTTGGCATGAAAATTGCTAGGGACTATTGATGAGTGTACGAAAGTATACTCTAAATACCCTATTATTGGACTATAATGCTAAAATATGAATAGAAATTATAGGAATTAATGTGTATTCTTGAATTGAGTTTCTATTTATTTTGAGATACTCCTAAGCAGATTTTTATGTTTAATTTCAGGGACTATAAAAGAGTAAGTCAAAACCCAGTCAAATTCAAAGGACTTTCAAATGGGCAAGAGTTGGGACAACCTAAGAACTTTCAATGAGTGTTGGACTCTTCAAATAAGGATAATGATGAGGCTTAAGAGTAATTTGGATCAAGAGAAATAGTTAGAGTCCAACATGCTATAGGAGACTGTTTGGATATATTTTAGTATTTCGAACATAACTTTCTACTCACATATCGGATTGATTCGATTCTAGATGCGTTCGAAAGCTAACTTAAAGGGCTACGACTTTGTCTCTAATACAAATTTCCAAATTCGAATTTCTGAAGTGCGTACATGACTGCCAAGATAAGTCCTAAGATTTAGACGATTTTTCTAGGTGGGAATCATGAAGATATTAGGGTTTCTTTCCTACCCTATATATGAATATCATTAGGAGGCTGAAGGGAGGAAGAAGAAGGGAGCAATTGAAGTCTCATGTCTGCCGTTTGCTTTACCTTTCTCTTGAGATTTTTATTGTCCAATATATTTATGGGTAACTAAATTCTCAAGTAGGGTTAGGGATGAACTTGCACATTTGATGGTATTTGTAATTTATTTTTGATTTATGTATTTGATTTTCAATTACTAAAACTCTTTTGTTTTATCATTCTCAATTCATCGTTGATGTTCTCTTCTCCGAATAATCATAGAATTTATTCTGTTTATGGATTCAGTCATACTTTTTCTATTGAATGGATTAGTTCTTTGATTATGTTTGGATAAATTATTTATCTATATTGATTTAATTCTTTTCTGCAATATCGCTTCTTAAGTATATTGTCGTCATTGCATTTTCTCAATAGTGATAATAATTTACGTTTTTAAAAGTGGTGAATGATTCTTCATAGGGTTACATTCGGTTTAATCTTGGTTTATAAATCTATATCTTCCGATTGGAAATTTTGGAAATTGAGTTTCCAATTGAGTTATCCAATGAATCAAGAATAATTAAAATACCGGATTTGTGCAAGAGATTCCTAACGCTCTACTGTTTGTCAAATTGAGTACTTTTTCCGTTGATCACTTTGTTTCACTTTAATTTACATTTAAGATTAATCTTTGTTTTCTATTAATCATTTGATATTTTTCCTTAGTTTTTTTGTTCCATCTACTATTCTTTTAATTTGTCTTTATGTGGAATCGACACCCCAAAGCTTTACTACAACTACCGCGTTATTCTTTGGGCTTAATCAAATTTTGGCGCCGTTGCCGGGGAGACGGTAAAAGAATTGCTAGATTGTTTTCAGCAGTTTGTAAAGGCGGTAACTTCGTTCCTTCTTTTTGCTTACAGCATTTTTTTTTCTTTTAGTTATTTTGTTACCTTGCATGCATAGATATAGAGACGCTTTGGGTAGATTTGCTTATAGGCCTGTGCTAGAGTCAGGATCAAACTTTTTAAATCCTTTATTTGACAATCCATCTAATCCTAAAGAAATGAGTGGACACGAAGATTAACCCATTAGAACTCTTCAGGATTACCTCCACCCTACACGCACAGCCACACCATCATGCATCATGTTTCCAGCTAATACTCGCCAATTGGATTTTAAAACAGGGATGATACAGTTACTCCCTACTTTTCATGGCTTGGAAAATGACAATCCATATGAGCACATTAGGGAGTTTGAGGAAGTAGTTGCGACTTTTTATAGTCATAATGCAACTAATGACGTTGTAAGACTTAAGTTCTTTCCTTTCTCTTTGAAGGATAGAGCTAAGAGTTGGCTATACTCACTGAGACCCCGATCTATTGGGTCATGGAGTGAGATGACTCAAGTCTTCTTTAATAAATACTTTCCCCAACATAAAACTAACGCTTTAAAAAGGCAAACCTCCACCTTTGCACAAAAGGATAGTGAGACTTTATATCAGTCTTGGGAGAGATTTAAGGAGTTGTTGAGTATGTGTCCTCACCATGGGTATGAGAATTGGTGCTTAGTGCGCTATTTTTATGAGGGACTTACATATAGAGAGCGCCAATTTGTGGAGATGATGTGTAATGGTGAGTTCTTACAGAAAGATCCTGATGAGGCCATAGAATACCTCAATGAGCTTGCTGAAAAAGCTCAAACTTGGACTGGACCTAGTGGTACTGAGAGTACAAATAGGTCCCGACCTGCAGGAAACCCAAATGGTGGTGGAATTTACCATCTCAGGGAAGAGGATAGCCTAAAGGCTAAAGTTGAGATGCTTACTAGGGAGCTAGAAGTATTAAAGAATAAGGACTTAAAGCCAACACACCTGGCTAATCATGCAGAGTCTTTTGGACCATGTTTTGTGTGTGGCGGGATAGATTACCTCGCCCAAGAGTGCCCCACACTTGCTGAGATGAAAGGGGTGTATGAGGAACAATGTAATGCCTTGGGTATGTACAAGAAGCCTTTTACACCTTACTCTGATACCTATAATCCAGGGTGGCACAATCACCCCAATTTTAGCTGGAAGTCTGAAAACCAGCAGCCTGCACAACCCCCTAGATCATATCCTACACCATATCATGCACCTTCATCTTCTAGGAGTCCTTTAGAAGACACTTTGCATGCTTTTATTGAAGCACAGGGTAAGACTAACCAAAAGTTTGAATCTTTGATTACGCAGGTTGTTTAAGAAAATAAGGAGATAAAGAGCCAAGTGTCCAAATTGATGAGCTCCTTAAGTGTGAATGAGCGAGGTAAGTTCCCATCTCAAGCTCAATCCGCATCCCATGGTCAACACATGGCGCAAGAGAATTTAAAGGATGTGAATGCCATTGTGACACGAAGTGGTAAGTCATTACACATCCCAACAACGATCAAATCAGAGGATGTGGAAAAGGATCAAGATAATAGTGATGCTGAGCTGCCCAAGGAACTAGAGGTGACAAAGAGTCCTATTAAGGTACCATTCCCTCAAGCTTTAAAATCAAGCAAGCGAACTATGGATCCTAACAATGAAATCCTAGAGAATTTAAGGCAGGTAAAAATCAATCTTCCTCTTTTACATGTGATTAAACAAGTGCCTACTTATGCAAAAGTTCACAAGGATTTATGTACAGTTAAGAGGAAGCACCATGTGAAGAAGACTGCGTTCCTAACAGAGCAAGTGAGTCTTCTAATTGAGCAGCGGATTCCTCCCAAGTACAAGGATCCTGGTTGTCCAACCATTGCATGTAACATTGGAGATCATGAGTTTGGGCAAGCCTTGCTAGATTTAGGAGCTAGCATGAATCTAATGCCTTATTCAATTTATTTGCAGCTTGGTTTGGGTGAAATTAAGCCCACTTCTGTTGTGCTTCAATTGGCTGACCGTTCAGTTAAGAAACCAAGAGGGATAGTTGAGGATGTTCTGATCCAAATTGACAAGTTTTACTACCCTGTTGATTTTTTAATTTTGGATACTCAATTGGTTGTTAAGTCTGACTCTAAGATTCCTCTCATATTAGGTAGACATTTCCTTGCTACGGCTAATGCATTTATAAATTGCAGGAATGGGTTGATGAAACTATCTTTCAGAAACATGACCATGGAAGTCAACATATTCCACATCAGTAAGCAGCCTGGGGAGGATGATGAGTGTCAACAAACATACATGATTGATGCACTCATAGACAAGGGAGTTCATACAACTCATAATTCTGACTCCCTTGAATGTTTCCTTATTAATTCTGAGTTTGATACTATGAATGATTCATCTGATGTTGTTGATGTTTGTGCTATTTTTGATGCACCTCAGGATTATGGCCCACATATTTTGCAACCGAAATTTGAGGAGCTGTCTAAGAAAAGTGAAAAGCAGATTCCTTCAAGCTTGGAGAGTCCTAAATGGGAATTGAAACCACATCCCTTAGGTTTAAAGCATACATTTCTCGACCTAGGTGACACTTCTCCTGTCAGTCTTTCTTCTAAATTGAATGCGGGTAAGCTTAAGAAATTCCAGTTCACCAAGTTAGAGGAGTTGAGAAATGATGCTTATGAGAACTCTAGAATCTATAAGGCTAAAATGAAAGCATTTCATGATAAAAATATTTTGAGAAAAACGTTTAAGCCTAATGATAGAGTGTTCTTATATGATTCTAGAGTCCATAAGCACCCAGGAAAATTTCGGTCTAGATGGACCGGCCCTTTTATAGTTAAGAATGTTTTTACAAATGGGGCGGTAGAAATAGGAGATCCTAAGGATGGTTGGATCTTTAAAGTAAATGGTCAACGCCTTAAAGTATTAATTGATAGGCAAGTTCCAGAAGTGGAAGACATTCCACTTGTGGATCCGGTCTATCAACCTTGACCACACGACGCAGGTATGTTTTCTTTTTCTCTTTATTTGTTTTGTTTGTTTTGTTTTCTCTTATTTTCTCTCTTTTCCTTTTTGTTTGCTGTTGTTTTCTTTGTTTTTGTTTGCAGGTTAGTTTTATTTTGTCATTTCAGTTTACCATCCTTGGTGCTTAGCAAGCTACTCACATCACTCATCAGGTGTATTCTACCCTTTTTAGTTACTCCCCATTCAAATTTGATTCTTAAACATTGAGGACAATGTTTCATTTAAGTTGGGGGGTGGTGGTGCAAAGTCAATATTTAAAATGCTTGTTGAAACTCTGTGGCATATTTTCATGTGTCAAAATTTTTTAATTTGCATCACACGTGCATCATTTTCACATGTGTACTCATTCTCATTCATAGTCATCTTCGTGAATTCACCAAACCCACCATAATCATTTTTGCTGAAGCATTCACAGAACCCCTAATGCACTCATCCAAACTTTGTGGTAAGATGGTGGTTTGACACATGTAACTAGAGAACTCTTTTGCTTAAGTATTTATGTGACTTTTGGAGAGGATATAAAGCCTACAAATGCTGTAAGTTGTGATAAGCGTTCATTGATCTATATTGAATTGGACACTTCTTTTGAGAATATCATTACATGGTTTGTGGTAAAATGGTGGATATACTTGGGATATGACGAAGGTCAACTTAGGATCAACGTTTGAGCCTTTCAAGCTAACCCTTTCCATCAGAGACCCTTAGTAGCCAACTTTGAGCCAATAAACACATGTAGCTTTTTCTTTCCATATACCCACATCATCCATACCTCTCCACATTGGAGTATAACCTATATACTGATTTTCCCTATCCTTATTACTTCCAAGTGTATACTAGAAGTGGAATTTGTTTTTCTTCTCAATAAAAAGAGAGAGAGAGAGAGGGGAAGAACATGAGTTACAAGGTGTTCAAGTGAGTGAGTTTCAAAGGTAAAAATTCAAAGGTTGGGTAAATATAGCAAAATACCAGGGTGACATACATAATTGTTCACCAAGTTTAAAAAAAGAAAAAAAAAAGAAAGAGGCGTTATTCGATGCTTTGAGAAGTTGGAGAGTACATCAATTGAGAAATGTGGTCTATTGAGATGTTTATTAAGATTCCCTTTGTATGTACTTGGAAGTTTTTGAATTATTTTCATCCTTTTTTTTCCATATAACCCCAAACCCAAGCCATGTTACAACTTTTTGTGTTCACCGTTCTGATCCTAAGTAAGGTTTTGGAAAGAGTGGTGGAAGTCTAATTTATTAGTGTTCCTATCATAAGATCAATGTTTGCTTGTTGCTTGTACATAATTGACTAATTTCCCATGAGAGTGTGTGTACACCCATTGTCAACTCTATAGAGAGAATCCTCACACGAAACACTTTTATACCCGTGAGTTATGGAGTTGAACCTTTCGCTTGAGATATTCTTGATGTTGCATGTGTCAGGACTTTTGGTTAGATGGATATAGTTTGGAATACACACACACTCTGTGGATTGCTATAGGTTGATTGCTTGTGATAAGGTTATTGAATTCCTAAGATTGCTTTGATATGTGAATCTGGAAAGTGTGACTTGGTGGCCTTTTGTGTGGTTTTATCTGGTCTATCTCGTCATTTTGGCATGAAAATTGCTAGGGACTAGCAATGAGTAAGTTGGGGGGTGTGATGAGTGTACGAAAGTATACTCTAAATATCCTATTATTGGACTATAATGCTAAAATATGAATAGAAATTATAGGAATTATTGTGTATTCTTGAATTGAGTTTCTATTTATTTTGAGATACTCCTAACCAGATTTTTATGTTTAATTTCAGGGACTATAAAAGAGTAAGTCAAAACCCAGTCAAATTCAAAGGACTTTCAAATGGGTAAGAGTTGGGACAACCTAAGAACTTTCAATGAGTGTAGGACTCTTCAAATAAGGATAATGATGAGGTTTAAGAGTAATTCAGATCAAGAGAAATAGTCAGAGTCCAACATGCTATAGGAGACTGTTTGGATATATTTTAGTATTTCAAACATAACTTTCTACTCACATATCGGATTGATTCGATTCTAGATACGTTGGAAAGCTAACTTAAAGGGCTACGACTTTGTCTCTAATACAAATTTCTAAATTCGAATTCCTGAAGTGTGTACATGGCTGCCAAGATAAGTCCTAAGATTTAGACGATTTTTCTAGTTGGGAATCATGAAGATATTAGGGTTTCTTTCCTACCCTATATAAGGATATCATTAGGAGGCTAAAGGGAGGAAGAAGAAGGAAGCAATTGAATTCTCATGTCTGCCGTTTGCTTTACCTTTCTCTTGAGATTTTTGTTGTCCATTATATTTATGGGTAACTAAATTCTCAAGTAGGGCTAGGGATGAACTTGCACATTTGATGGTATTTGTAATTTATTTTTTATTTATGTATTTGCTTTTCAATTACTAAAACTCTTTTGTTTTATCATTCTCAATTCATCGTTGATGTTCTCTTCTCCGAATAATCATAGAATTTATTCTGTTTATGGATTCAGTCATGCTTTTTCTATTGAATGGATTAGTTCTTTGATTATATTTGGATCAATTATTTATCTATATTAATTTAATTCTTTGCTGCAATATCGCTTCTTGAGTATATTGTCGTCATTGCATTTTCTCAATAGTGATAATAATTTACATTTTTAAAAGTGGTGAATGATTCTTCATAGGGTTACATTTGGTTTAATCTTGGTTTATAAATCTATATCTTCCGATAGGAAATTTTGAAAATTGAGTTTCCAATTGAGTTATCCAATGAATCAAGAATAATTAAAATACCGGATTTGTGCAAGGGATTCCTAACGCTCTACTGTTTGTCAAATTGAGTAATTTTTCCGTTGATCAATTTGTTTCACTTTAATTTACATCTAAAATTAATCTTTGTTTTCTATTAATCATTTGATATTTTTTCTTAGTTTCTTTGTTCCATCTACTATTCTTTTAATTTGTCTCTCTGTGGAATTAACACCCCAAAGTTTTGCTACAACTACCGCGTTATTATTTAGGCGTAATCAACTAGCAATGAGTAAGTTGGGGGGTGTGATGAGTGTACGAAAGTACACTCTAAATACCCTATTATTGGATTATAATGCTAAAATGTGAATAGAAATTATAGGAATTAATGTGTATTCTTGAATTGAGTTTCTATTTATTTTGAGATACTCCTAAGCAGATTTTTATGTTTAATTTCAGGGACAATAAAAGAGTAAGTCAAAACCCAATCAAATTCAAAGGACTTTCAAATGGATAAGAGTTGGAACAACCTAAGAACTTTCAATGAGTGTAGGACTCTTCAAATAAGGATAATGATGGAGTTTAAGAGTAATTCGGATCAAGAGAAATAGTCAAAGTCCAACATGCTCTAGGAGACTGTCTAGATATACTTTAGTATTTCGACCGTAACTTTCTACTCACAAATCGGATTGATTCGATTCCATATGCGTTGGAAAGCTCACTTAAAGGGCTACGATTTTGTCTTTAATACAAATTTTCAAATTCGAATTCCTGAAGTGCGTACATGGCTGCCAAGATAAGTCCTAAGATTTAGGCTATTTTTCTAGGCATGAATCATGAAGATATTAGGGTTTCTTTCCTACCCTATATAAGGATATCATTAGGAGGCTGAAGAAAAAGGGAAGAAGGGGAGAGGAATTTAATTGTCATGGCCGCTGTTTGCTTTACCTTTCTTTTGAGATTTTTGTTGTCTATTATATTTATGGGTAACTAAATTCTCAAGTAGGGCTAGGGATGAACTTGCACATTAGATGGTATTTGTAATTTACTTTTGATTTATGTATTTGATTTCCAATTACTAAAACTCTTTTTTTCTCTTCTCCCAAGACTGATACAAAGTCTCACTATCCTTTTGTGCAAAGGCGGAGATTTGCCTTTTTAAAGCGTTAGTTTTATGTTAGGGAAAGTATTTATTAAAGAAGACTTGAGTCATCTCACTCCATGACCCAATAGATCGGGGTCTCAGTGAGTATAGCCAACTCTTAGCTCTTCCTTCAAAGTGAAAGGAAAGAACTTAAGTCTCACAACGTCATCAGTTGCATTATGACTATGAAAAGTCGCAACTACTTCCTCAAACTCCCTAATGTGCACATATGGATTTTCATTTTCCAAGCCATGAAAAGTAGGGAGTAACTGTATCATCCCTGTTTTAAAATCCAGTTGGCGAGTATTAGCTGAAAACATGATGCATGATGTTGTGGCTGTGCGTGTAGGGTGGAGGTAATCCTGAAGAGTTCTAATGGGTTGATTTTCGTGTTCACTCATTTCTTTAGGACTAGATGGATTGTCAAATAAAGGATTTAAAAAGTTTGATCATGACTCTAGCACAGGCCTATAAGCAAATCTACCCAAAGCGTCTCTATATCTATGCATGCAAGGTAACAAAATAATTAAAAGAAAAAAAAAATGCTGTAAGCAAAAAGAAGGAACGAAATTACCGCCTTTACAAACTGCTGAAAAGAAAAACAATCTAGCAATTCTTTTACCGTCTCCCCGGCAACGGCGCCAAAATTTGATTACGCCCAAAGAATAATGCGGTAGTTGTAGCAAAGCTTTGGGGTGTCGATTCCACAGAAAGACAAATTAAAAGAATAGTAGAAAGAATAAAGATTAGACAAATTTTAAATGCAAATTAAAGCGAAGCAAAGTGACTAACGGAAAAATTACTCAAATTTGACAAACAGTAGAGCGTCGGGAATCCCTTGCACAAATCTAGATTACTTAATTTATTGAATAAATCAATTGGGAACTCAATTCCCAAAATTCCCAATCGGAAGATATAGATTTATAAACCAAGATTGAACCAAATGTAACCCTATGAAGAATCATTCATCACTTTTAAAATACGTAAATTATTATCACTATTGAGAAAATCCTACGACGACAATAAACTCAGGAAGCGATATTACAGCAAAGAATTAAATCAATATAGATAAATAATTGATCCAAACATAATCAAAGAACTAATCCATTCAATAGAAAAAGCATGACTGAATCCATAAACAGAATAAATTCTGTGATTATTGGGAGAAGAGAACATCAACGATGAATTGAGAATGATAAAACAAAAGAGTTTTAGTAATTGAAAATTAAATACATAAATCAAAAGTAAATTACAAATACCATCTAATGTGCAAGTTCATCCCTAGCCGTTGAACCCACAATCAAATTGAAAACTCACCTAAGAAAGCCAAATCAAGTCAATGGATGGAAAATCAAGACCCGACGAGAACTCGTTTCGAGAACGTAGATTATATTAAAATCTATACCCGTTGAAGAACCCTTCTCAAGAACCCAGATTACACGGAGGAATGCCACAAAAGCTATGATTTACCTTTGATAAGTTCAAAAGTTCAATTAAGAACAAGAGGAGTAAAACTCAACTCACAATGAATAAATTCATCAAATTTCATAAACTGAGTAAAATGAGGCTACAAAGAGTATTTAAACCAAAACTAACTTGAAACCATAGTCCAAAATAAACCCTCGCTTCCAAAAATACTATTCGGATGAATGGTGCCGCGGCTGCTACTATGTCACTACAGTACCGTGCTCCAGTGATAGCTACAGTACCGCTCTTTAAACCCTAATTTCTAATATATAATGATTGAGCTGCATTATTGCATATTTTACGTGTTTGAAACCAATAGTTTTTAATTGTTTTATTATTTTATCATTGGTTTTAGATGGAAAAATTGATTAAGAGGCATAAATCCAAGTTGTGAATTAAATTGATTAAAAGCATAGTTTATGTTTGATTTTATAACTTGTGATTTATTTGAGCAATAAATTCTTCAAATGCACAACACACTCTTAAATTTTATTTTTCGTCTCTTGTTTAATTTTATTTATTTTAGTTTATTTATTTTATTTTATTTTATTTGTCTAAGTTTTATTTTTATTTTTTTTTAATTTTGCTTGTCTAATTTTTATTTTATTTTATTTTATTTTATCTTATCTTATTTTATTTTATTTTTATTTTATTTTATTTTATTTTTCTTTTATTTTTTTTAATTTTCTGCGCTGGCTAAACGACATGTCGTTTGGTCAGCAGACCAAAACGACATGTCGTTTTGAGCTAAATTGATTTTTGCCGTTTGAGCTAAACGACGTGCCGTTTTGTCTAAGGACAAAACGACATGTCGTTTTGTCTAAGGACAAAACGACATGTCGTTTTGAACGTTGATGGTTTCCTACTGTTTAACCTAAACGACGCCGTTTTGTCAACAGACCCAAACGACGTCGTTTTGCGTCGTCTTCTACCTCCAGCTGTTGCGTCTCGGGCTACAGTGCAGCCGTGCACAGCAGCCTTGAGCGCCACCGTGGGCCGTCCTCCGCCCACCTGAAGCCACCAGCCACCCCAGACGACGCCGGCGATCACCATGCACGGCCAAGAACAGCCCGACACCACGGCAGCAACACCCCATGCACGGCTCTGCATCAACTCTGCATGCGTTCGGCAATTGCTCCTCCGCCGTGCCCAGCCATCTACTGCCCACGGAAGCACCATTCCTCCACGTCCAGAAGCATTACATCCACCCGTGAGCCATGCACGGCCAATAACTATCTTCCTCCGACAACAGCAGCCTCCATGCATGCGTTCGGACCATGCACAGC
>QEOT01123571.1:51957-64921 GCA_003123785.1 Pterocarya stenoptera
AGAATCGGATCGGGTAGAGAAATATAACTCTGCCCCAACCATGGCATTAACGGCCTCAGGACAGAGAAAGACCGGTTGAGGAGTAGGTATTTCCTGATTCAGATCAGGAATGTTGCTAGCAGAATGCTGGCTGGCCATTTGAGAAGAGGAGAGATTGAGAGAAGTTGAGAAAATTGCGAAAGGGAAAGCGAATATGAGAAATGCAAAGATAGCTCTGTGTTACGAGAGGGTGGAAATGGTCTCTTATATAGAGGTCCGAAGCATTCACAAGCTCAGCAATGATCAAACCAGTCGGGACCAAAGCAGAGATCAAGGCCATAAAGCATTTGTCCACTTGCACATAATCCGGACCCAGGACTCCATGATTTACGGCAATTGTCGAATTTCGGGATTTACGACACCCAGGATTTATGGCAAGTGGATGCTTAACTCTTGCTCAGCTGGCAGATCATCTTCAAATTTAATCCAGCTTGAGGGTTCTAGTGTCGAGAACACTCAACACTTAGCTGGAAAGAGACACATGAAAATTTTTCACCCCAAGCATTTCTCTTTGGGCCAGGAAGTTTTTCTCTAACTCTCGCATACTTACTTAAACACTGTTTCTGCAATTGCAATTATTTTGTTTATTTTGCGTTGTTTTTTTTATTGCCTTTCTTTGTTTACTTTTTGTATCATAATTTGTTTACTTTTTGCGTGTGTATAATGGATTTCATGATTGTTCTTTTATGTTGTTGTTTGTTGATTGTTTTTCTTTCTTTATTTTCTGTGGTAGCTTTTCTTTTATTGCTCATCTTTTCTATATTAGTGTGTGTGCACTGGTTAAACGATATTTTGCCTTAATGCGATATGCACTGTTATGAACTTGATTAACACACACTCCATTTCTATCGATTTGAGCATCTTGGTGGTGTAGTTGAGCGGGATTATTTTATGAAGATTTATTTTCAACCCTGAGCATAGAACATAATTCCTGATGCATCATATTCTGCTTGATGTATGACTTGAAACACCGGGATGCTATATTTATTGAGATAGACTTGGCATGATTTATATATAATGAAGGGAAAATCTCAAACAATATTTTGCACACGCTTACACTCATAGTGTTCTTCATTACTGTTCATGGATTTTACACAGGAGAAGTAAACTGCAGGACTACCGAGTCTTTTAATAAAAAAAAAAAAAATGGATCTGTCTCAGTGGTAAGGGCGAACTTGGGATTGTGTGGATTAGGCGCACGGTCCTCGGTTTGATTCCCCACTGTTCGAATCCACTTTAAAAAAAAAATAGTAATAAAAATAAATAAAGGATTAAGCGGTGCGCTTTCCTTATTAAAGGGCTAGAAACAGTTACCCAAACTTTGGGGGTTGAGTGATCAACCTTTAAACAGAGTTGGCGTGAAAACTGCTAGACCCTTGGGCTTTGAGGTAGTTAGAATCATAAATGATTAATCTTAAGGTTGAAAAATCCTGAGATAAATCCCGAGTAGTAATGAAGAACACACAGTTGTTTAGCTACACACACACATCTAAGTTTTGAGACATTTTCCCAAATTCTTAATGAAAGATTGTTGAGACAGTCTTGGTGAATATAGCCCCTGGGAGTTGATAGTTACGTGTCGCTGTGTGAGAATTCATTATTATGTTTGATTGCTTTTGTTTGGATTTCGAGCTTTATGCAATATTCATCTCAATTAATTTTCACTATTTTGCTCAGAGACTAGCAAAAAGTTAGTTGGGGGGTGTGATTGAGCTGCATAATTGCATATTTTATCTATTTAAAACCAATAGTTTTTAATTGTTTTATTATTTTATCATTGGTTTTAGATGGAAAAATTGATTAAGAGGCATAAATCCAAGTTGTGAATTAAATTGATTAAAAGCATAGTTTATGTTTGATTTTATAACTTGTGATTTATTTGAGCAATAAATTCTTCAAATGCACAACACACTCTTAAATTTTATTTTTCATCTCTTGTTTAATTTTATTTATTTTAGTTTATTTATTTTATTTTATTTTATTTGTCTAAGTTTTATTTTTATTTTTATTTAATTTTGCTTGTCTAATTTTTATTTTATTTTATTTTATTTTATCTTATCTTATTTTATTTTATTTTTATTTTATTTTATTTTATTTTATTTTTATTTTATTTTTTTTTAATTTTCTGCGCTGGCTAAACGACATGTCGTTTGGTCAGCAGACCAAAACGACATGTCGTTTTGAGCTAAATTGATTTCTGCCGTTTGAGCTAAACGACGTGCCGTTTTGTCTAAGGACAAAACGACATGTCGTTTTGAACGTTGATGGTTTCCTACCGTTTAACCTAAACGACGCCGTTTTGTCTACAGACCCAAACGACGTCGTTTTGCGTCGTCTTCTACCTCCAGCTGCTGCGTCTCGGGCTACAGTGCAGCCGTGCACAGCAGCCTCGAGCGCCACCGTGGGCCGTCCTCCGCCCACCTGAAGCCACCAGCCACCCCAGACGACGCCGGCGATCACCATGCACGGCCAAGAACAGCCCGACACCACGGCAGCAACACCCCATGCACGGCTCTGCATCAACTCTGCATGCGTTCGGCAATTGCTCCTCCGCCGTGCCCAGCCATCTACTGCCCACGGAAGCACCATTCCTCCACGTCCAGAAGCATTACATCCACCCGTGAGCCATGCACGGCCAATAACTATCTTCCTCCGACAACAGCAGCCTCCATGCATGCGTTCGGACCATGCACAGCCAATCCTCCAACAGAACACACGTAGGCATGCACCAGTCGAAGCCAACACCACCACGAAGAAGGAAGCTGAGAACGTGGGAAGAACGAAGAAAGAAAAAGAAAAGAAAAGAAACAGAAAGGAGAAAGAGAGATGGAGAGACAGTTCGGCTAGCTGAACATGCACTACTGCAATAATTCATTCGGTGGAAGAATAAAGAAAGAGACCGAACGTGCATACGGGAGCTGGCCGACCAGAGAAGTGGGAGGAAAGAAAAAAAGGAAAGAAAAAAAGAAAGAAAAAGAAAGAAAAGAAGAGAAAGAAGCGAAGAGGAAGAGTTGCACGGGAAGAAGAATAAAGAAAAGAAAAAGAAGAAGAAAAAGAGAGAAGGCGACAGAGAGAAAGCTGCGAAAGAAAGAAAAAAAATTAAAAGAAGAAGGAAAGAAGCCGACTCTTCTGCATGTGGGAAACAGGACAGCTCACGCACATGGATAGTGCAGCAGTGCAGTGTTGGTTTTTGAAGCCTATAAATAGGCTTGAGATGAACGAAGAAGTGAAGCAGATGTTAGAAGCTCACTAGAGTAGTTAGGAGTAGGCTGTAGAATTTTAGAAAAAAGTGCAGATGAAGTGAGGGAGTTTGGTGATGCAGTTGAGAGCCTAATGGACCAACTGTGTTATCAAACTGTTCTCCTTTATCTGCAGTCTCTATTTTTATTTTATTGTATTTTATTTTTTATTTTAATTTATGTCCTTTATTTTTTTTAGCACTTTTAATTCCTGCAATTGATTGGTTTTGTTATTAGAAACTTTGATTATCCATATATTTCTCTTGATTCATTGTGATTTCTGAATACAGTGAATGCTTGAAAAATCCCTGTGATAATTAATTGGACTTATAGATATCTCTATCATCAATCCTGCACTTTTATTTTAGATCAACAATAAAATTCATAATTGTGAGTTTGATTAATTGATTGGTATTTTTAGAAACGTTGATTATCTATATACTTCTCTTGATTCACTGTGATTTCCGAATACAGTGAATGCTTGAGAAATCCCTGTGGTAATCAATTGGACTTTTGAATGTCTCTACCATCAATTATTCAGACTTAACATTTGATGATTAATTTTCTTGGACTTAATTGATAAATCTTCCAGTTAGACAGAATCATTATTCTAGTCTAACTGAGTTAATTTTATCTTTCAGTATTTTTAATTTCTGCACTTTAATTTTACTGCACTTTTATTTCACAGTCCTTTATTTTACTGTCCTCTATTTTCTGCAATTTAATTTTCTGCACCTTAATTTCCAGCACTTTTATTTTTTTGTCATTTAATTTTCTGTTATTTATTTTCTGCAATTTATTTGATGCCATTTAATTTTCCAGTGAATTTAAATTCCAGTCCTTTAATTTCCAGTAATTTAAATTCACAGTCTCGCGTTTTAATTTCTTTAATTTTCACTGCGAACTCAAACAATCAAATCAACAAAATGAATCTGGTTTGCGACCAGTAAATCCTCTTTTCACTGCTCATTTCCATCCATTGTACATATCATCTGTTTTTATTTTTATTTTTCTATCGTAAATATTTCCACCATTTTTCACGAGTTTATTTTTAGCACTTTCCCTGTGGAGACGATCTAGGAATTCGTTCCTAATTACTACGCGACACGCTCCTATACTTGGGATAGCCTTTGTGCTGCTCATTTTTGAGTGAGTCAAGTTTTTGACGCCGTTGCCGGGGAAAGTTGTTTAAATTTAAACTCGTGGTTTTTATCTTTATTTTAAAAAAAAAATTAAAAAATTAAAAATTAAATGAATCAAAACTGGATCTTCATCATTCAAGCCCCTGTTGAATGTTGGGCTCTTCCTTGATTCATACCAAGTGGATTGCACAATTCCTTGAATTGCCTCCTTGATTCTCTTGTCTCTTAACCTTGTAATTGGCCCATCTGTCATGCAAACGATTTTAAGGACTGGGCCAAACTTGGTTCCCATCAGAAATACAAGTTTTCGATCCTTGCAAAGCAATCGTCCGTCCTCTGGCCAAAGGTTTCTTCAGATTTAACAACGTTTTTACTCGCAGCAACCTACCCCACCCCACATCGTCCCCATCCACCTCAACCTCTTCTACCACTGCTAAAGAACTTCCCAACCTCTCCCCACACTCCCTTGACATACCAAACAGTGGTAGGTTATGGAATGGGACCAATAAAACAGCATCATCAAATCACATTTTATTGAGTGGGGTATACCAATGGAAAGCCTTCATCACAAACATTTGACCATCAAAGAGCCATAGTTATATGAACCCGCTGGACGGGAATCTCTTGAACCCACAATCAAATTGAAAACTCACCCAAGAAAGCCAAAAATAAGGTCAAATGGATGGAGAATCTAGACCGATGAGAACTTTGTTTCGAGAACCAAGATTATATTAAAATCTAGACCCCTTGAAGAACCCTTCTCAAGAACCCAGATTACACGGAGGAACGCCACAAAAGGTATGATTTACCTTTGATAAGTTCAAAAGTTCAATTAAGAACAAAATGAGTAAAACTCAACTCACAATGAATAAATTCATCAAATTTCATAAAGTGATTAAAATGAGGCTACAAAGAGTATTTAAACCAAAACTAAATTGAAACCATAGCCCAAAATAAACCCTCGCTTCCAAAAATACCCTTTCTATGAATGGTGCCGCGGATGCTACTGTGTCACTACAGTACCGTGCTACAGTACCGCTCTTTAAACCCTAGTTTCTAATATATAACTTTCCAAATAAGCCATTGGGCAAAATACAAGTCCTTCCCAAAACCCTAGTTCGAAATAAATAAGACATATGTGGCCAAACATCCTCAAGCCCACTTATTCTAAACTCATAAAACAAATACTTTAACAAATTAAAAGCCATCAATAAGAATAGGCCCAAATAGTCTAAGTCATGTCTTCGACAACTTGTATCAAATGAATCAAAACTGGATCTTCATCATTCAAGCCCATGTTGAATGTTGGGCTCTTGCTTGACTCATACCAAATGGATTGCAAAATTCCTTGAATTGCCTCCTTGATTCTCTTGCCTCTTGACCTTGTAATTGGCCCATCCGTCTTGCAAACGATCTTTAGGACTGGGCCAAACTTGGTTCCCATCAGAAATCCAGGTTTCAAACCTTGCAAAGCAATTGTCCGTCCTCTGGCCAAAGGTTTCTTTAGATTTAACAAAATTTTTACTCGCAGGAACAGACCCCACCCCACATCGTCCACATCCACCTCAACTTCTTCCACCACTCCTAAAGAACTTCCCAACCTCTCACCACACTCCCTTGACATACCAAACAGTGATAGGTTATGGAATGAGACCCATAAAACCGCATCATCAAAAGTCATTTTATTGAGTGAGGTATACCCATGGAAAGCCTTCATCACAAACATTTGACCATCAAAGAGCCATAGGTATAAGAAACCGCAAGAAGGAAACCCCTTGAACCCACAATTAAATTGAAAACTCACCCAAGAAAGGCAAATATCAGGTCAAATGGATGGAGAATCTAGACCCGATAAGAACTTTGTTTCAGGAACCTAGATTACAAGTAGGAACACCACAAAGGTTGTGATTTACCTTTGATAAGTTCAAAAGTTCAATTAAGAACAAGAGGAGTAAAACTCAACTTGCAATGAATAAATTCATCAAATTTGATAAACTGATTAAAATGAGGCTACAAAGAGTATTTAAACAAAGTCCTATTTGAAAGCCTACCCCAAAATAAACCCTTGCTTCCAAAAATACCCTTCGGATGAACGGTCCCGCCGTTGCTACAGCGTCACTACAGTACCGCGCTATAGTGATTGCAACAATACCGCTCTTTAAACCCTAGTTTCTAACATATAACTTTCCAAATAAGCCCTTGGCCAAATACAAGTCCTTCCCAAAACCCTAGTTCGAAATAAATAAGACATATGTGGCCAAACATCCTCAAGCCCACTTATTCTAAACTCATAAAACAAATACTTTAACAAATTAAAAGCGATCAATAACAATAGGCCCAAATAGTCTAAGTCATGTCTTCCACAGCCTATATCAAACGAATCAAAACTGGATCCTCATCATTCAAGCCCATGTTGAATGTTGGGCTCTTGCTTGACTCATACCAAGTGGATTGCACATTTCCTTGAATTGCCTCCTTGATTCTCTTGTCTGTTGACTTTGCAATTGGCCCATCTATCTTGCAAACGATTTTTAGGACCGGCCAAACTTGGTTCCCATCAGAAATCCAGGTTTTCAATTCTTGCAAAGCAATCGTCCGTCCTCTGGCCAAAGGTTTCTTTAGAATTAACAAAATTTTTACTCGCAGGAACCTACCCCACCCCACATCATCCCCATCCAGCTCAACCTCCTCCACCACTCCTAAAGAACTTCCAAACCTCTCCCCACACTCCCTTGACATATCAAACAGTGGTAGGTTATGGAATGGGACCAATAAAATAGCATCATCAAAACACATTTTATTGAGTGGGGTATACCCATGGAAAGCCTTCATCACAAACATTTGACCATCAAAGAGCCATAGTTATATGAACCCGCTGGACGGGAATCTCTTGAACCCACAATCAAATTGAAAACTCACCCAATAAAGCCAAAAATCAGGTCAAAGGGATGGAGAATCTAGACCCGATGAGAACTTTCTTTCGACAACCTAGATTAAATTAAAATCTAGACCCGTTGAAGAAGCCTTCTCAAGAACCCAGATTACACAGAGGAATGCCACAAAAGCTATGATTTACCATTGATATGTTCAAAAGTTCAATTAAGAACAAGAGGAGTAAAACTCAACTTACAATGAATAAATTCATCAAATTTCATAAACTGATTAAAATGAGTCTACAAAGAGTATTTAAACCAAAACCTAATTGAAACCCTATTCCAAAATAAACCCTCGCTTCCGAAAATACCCTTTGGATGAATGGTGCCGCGGCTTCTACTGTGTCACTACAGTACCGCACTACAGTGATAGCTACAGTACTTCACTTTAAACCCAAGTTTCTAATATATAACTTTCCAAATACGCCCTTGGCCAAAATACAAGGCCTTCCCAAAACTCTAGTTCAAAAGAAATAAGACATATGTGGCCAAACATCCTCAAGCCCACTTATTCTAAACTAATAAAACTAATACTTTAACAAATTAAAAGCCATCAATAACAATAGGCCCAAATAGTTTAAGTCATGTCTTCCACCGCCTGTATCAAATGAATCAAAACTGGATCTTCATCATTCAAGCCCATGTTGAATGTTGGGCTCTTGCTTGACTCATACCAAGTGGATTGCACATTTCCTTGAATTGCCTCCTTGATCCT
The DNA here is from genome assembly GCA_003123785.1 of Pterocarya stenoptera. Taxonomy (NCBI): domain Eukaryota; kingdom Viridiplantae; phylum Streptophyta; class Magnoliopsida; order Fagales; family Juglandaceae; genus Pterocarya; species Pterocarya stenoptera. The sequence goes on from QEOT01123571.1 coordinate 60,026, forward strand.
GTTGTCTCTTGACCTTATAAATGGCCCATCTGTCTTGCAAACGATCTTTAGGACTGGGCCAACCTTGGTTCCCATCAGAAATCTAGGTTTTCAATCCTTGCAATGCAATCGTCCGTCCTCTGGCCAAATGTTTCTTCAGATTTTACAAAATTTTTACACGCAGGAACCAACCCCACCCCACACCATCCCCATCCACTTCAACCACTTCTACCACTCCTAAAGAACTTCCCAACCTCTCCCCACACTCCCCTGACATACCGAACAGTGGTCGGTTATGGAATTGGACCCATAAAACAGCATCATCAAATGTCGTTTTATTGAGTGGGGTATACCCATGGAAAGCCTTGATGACAACATTTGACCAACACAGAGCAATAGTTATATGAACCCGCTGGAAGGAAATCCCTTGAACCCACAATCAAATTGAAAACTCACCGAAAAAACTAAAAATCAGGTCAAATTGATGGAGAATCTAGACCCGATGAGAACTTTGTTTTGAGAACCTACATTATATTAAAATCTTCTCAAGAACCCACATTACAAGGAGGAACGCCAGAAAAGCTATGATTTACCATTGATAAGTTCAAAAGTTCAATTAAGAACAAAAGGACTAAAACTCAACTCACAATGAAAAAATTCATCAAATTTCATAAACTGATTAAAATGAGGCTACAAAGAGTATCTAATCCAAAACTTAATTGAAACCATAGCCCAAAATAAACCCTCACTTCCGAAAATACCCTTTGGATGAATGGTGCCGCGGCTTCTACTGTTTCACTTCAGTACCGCGATACAGTGATAGCTACAGTACTGCTCTTTAAACCCTAGGTTCTAATATATAACTTTCCAACTAAGCCCTTGGCCAAAATACAAGGCCTTCCCAAAACCCTAGTTCAAAAGAAATAAGACATATGTGGCCAAACATTCTCAAGCCCACTTATTCTAAACTAATAAAACAAATACTTTAACAAATTAAAAGCCATCAATAACAATAGGCCCAAATAGTCTAAGTCATGTCTTCCACAGCCTGTATCAAATGAATCAAAACTGTATCTTTATCATTCAAGCCTATGTTGAATGTTGGGCTCTTGCTTGACTCATACCAAGTGGAATACACATTTCCTTGAATTGCCTCCTTGATTCTCTTGTCTCTTGACCTTGTAATTGGCCCATTTGCCTTGCAAACTATTTTTCGGACTGGGCCAAACTTGGTTTCCATCAGAAATCTTGGTTTTCAATCCTTGCAATGCAATCGTCCGTCGTCTGGATAAATGTTTCTTCAGATTTAACAAAATTTTTGCTCGCAGGAACCTACCCCACCCCACATCGTCCCCATCCACCTCAACCTCTTCTACCACTCCTAAAGAACTTCTCAACCTCTCCCCACACTCCCTTGACCTACCAAACAGTGGTAGGTTATGGAATTGGACCCATAAAACAGCATCATCAAAAGTCGTTTTATTGAGTGGGGTATACCCATGAAAAGCCTTCATGACAAACATTTGACCATCAAAGAGCAAAAGTTATATGCTGGAAGGGAATCCCCTAAACCCACAATCAAATTGAAAACTCACCGAAAAAAGTCAAAAATCAGGTCAAATGGATGGGAAATCTAGACCCGATGAAAACTTTGTTTTGAGAACCTAAATTATATTAAAATCTCGACCCGTTGAAGAAACCTTCTCAAGAACCTAGATTACACGGAGGAACGCCACAAAAGCTATGATTTACCATTGATAAGTTGAAAAGTTCAATTAAGAACAAGATGAGTAAAACTCAACTCACAATGAATAAATTTATCAAATTTCATAAACTGATTAAAATGAGGCTACAAAGAGTATTTGAACCAAAACTTAATTGAAACCATAGACCAAAATAAACCCTCGCTTCTGAAAATACCCTTTGGATGAATGGTGCCGCGGCATCAACTGTGTCACTACAGTACCGCGCTACGCTCTTTAAACCCTAGTTTCTAATATATAACTTTCCAAATAAGCCCTTGGCCAAAATACAAGGCCTTCCCAAAACCCTAGTCCAAAAGAAATAAGACGTATGTGGCCAAACATCCTCAAGCGCACTTATTCTAAACTAATAAAACAAATACTTTAACAAATTAAAATCGATCAATAACAATAGGCCCAAATAGTCTAAGTCATGTCTTCCACAGCCTATATTAAACGAATCAAAACTGGATCTTCATCATTCAAGCCCATGTTGAATGTTGGGCTCTTGCTTGACTCATACCAAGTGGATTGCACATTTCCTTGAATTGCCTCCTTGATTCTCTTGTCTCTTGACCTTGTAATTGGCCCGTCTGTCTTGCAAACACTTTTAGGACTGGTCCAAACTTGCTTCCCATCAGAAATCCAGGTTTTCAATCCTTGCAAAGCAATCGTCCATCCTCTAGCCAAAGGTTTCTTCAGATTTAACAAAACTTTTACTCGCAGGAACCTACCCCACCCCACATCATCCCCATCCACCTCAACCTGTTCCACCACTCCTAAAGAACTTCCCAACCTCTCCCCACACGCCCTTGACAAACCAAATAGTGGTAGGTTATGGAATGGAACCTATAAAACAGCATCACCAAAACAGATTTTATTGAGTGGGGTATACCCATGGAAAGCCTTCATCACAAACATTTGACCATCAAAGAGCCACAGTTATCTGAACCCGCTGGAAGGGAATCCCTTGAACCCACAATCAAATTGAAAACTCACCCAAGAAAGCCAAAAATCAGGTCAAATGGATGGAGAGTCTAGGCCCGATAAGAACTTTGTTTCGAGAGCTTAGATTATATTAAAATCTAGACCCTTTGAAGAACCATTCTCAAGAACCAAGATTACACGGAGGAAAGCTACAAAAGCTATGATTTACCTTTCATAAGTTTCAATTAAGAACAAGAGGAGAAAAACTCAACTCACAATTAATAAATTCATCAAATTTCATAAACTGATTAAAATGAGGCTACAAAGAGTATTTAAACCAAAACTTAATTGAAACCGCAGTCAAAAATAAACCCTCGCTTCCGAAAATACCCTTTGGATGAATGGTCCCGCGGCTTCTACTGTTTCACTACAGTACCGCGCTACAGTGATAGCTATAGTACAACTCTTTAAACCCTAGGTTCTAATATATAACTTTCCAAATAAGCCCTTGGCCAAAATACAAGGCCTTCCCAAAACCCTAGTTCAAAAGAAGTAAGACATATGTGGCCAAACATTCTCAAGCCCACTAATTCTAAACTAATAAAACAAATACTTTAATAAATTAAAAGCCATCAATAACAATAGGTCCAAATAGTCTAAGTCATGTCTTTCACAGCCTGTATCAAATGAATCAAAACTGTATCTTCATCATTCAAGCCTAAGTTGAATGTTGGGCTCTTGCTTGACTCATACCAAGTGGATTGCATATTTCCTTGAATTGCCTCCTTGATTCTCTTGTCTCTTGACCTTGTAGTTGGCCCATCTGTCATGTAAACGATTTTTAGGACTGGGCCAAACATGGTTCCTATCAGAAATCTAGGTTTTCAATCCTTGCAAAGCGATCGTTCGTCCTCTGGCCAAAGGTTTATTCAGATTTAACAAAATTTTTACTCGCAGGAACCTACCCCACCCCACATCATCCCCATCCACCTCAACCTCTTCCACCACTCCTAAAGAACTTCCCAACCTCTCCCCACATGCCCTTGACATACCAAACAGTGGTAGGTTATGGAATGGGACCTATAAAACAGCATCACCAAAACAGATTTTATTGAGTGGGGTATACCCATGGAAAGGCTTCATCACAAACATTTGACCATCAAAGAGCCACAGTTATCTGAACCCGCTGGAAGGGAATCCCTTGAACCCACAATCAAATTGAAAACTCACCCAAGAAAGCTAAAAATCAGGTCAAATAGATGGAGAGTCTAGGCCCGATAAGAACTTTGTTTCGAGAGCTTAGATTATATTAAAATCTAGACCCTTTGAAGAACCATTCTCAAGAACCAAGATTACACGGAGGAAAGCCACAAAAGCTATGATTTACCTTTCATAAGTTTCAATTAAGAACAAGAGGAGAAAAACTCAACTCACAATTAATAAATTCATCAAATTTCATAAACTGATTAAAATGAGGCTACAAAGAGTATTTAAACCAAAACTTAAATTGAAACCGCAGCCAAAAATAAACCCTCCCTTCCGAAAATACCCTTTGGACGAATGGTCCCGCGGCTTCTACTGTTTCACTACAGTACCGCGCTACAGTGATAGCTACAGTACCGCTCTTTAAACCCTAGGTTCTAATATATAACTTTCCAAATAAGCCTTTGGCCAAAATAAAAGGCCTTCCCAAAACCCTAGTTCAAAAGAAATAAGACATATGTGGCCAAACATTCTCAAGCACACTTATTCTAAACTAATAAAACAAATACTTTAACAAATTAAAAGCCATCAATAACAATGGGCCCAAATAGTCTAATTCATGTCTTCCACAGCCTGTATCAAATGAATGAAAAGTGGATGTTCATCATTCAAGCCCATGTTGAATGTTGGGCTCTTGCTTGACTGATACCAAGTGGATTGCACATTTCCTTGAATTGCCTCCTTGATTCTCTTGTCTCTTGACCTTGTAATTGGCCCATCTGTCATGCAAACGATTTTTAGGACAGGGCCNAAGCGATCGTCCGTCCTCTAGCCAAAGGTTTATTTAGATTTAACAAAATTTTTACTCGCAGGAACCTACCGCACCCCACATCATCCCCATCCACCTCAACCTCTTCCACCACTCCTAAAGAACTTCCCAACCTCTCCCCACATGCCCTTGACATACCAAACAGTGGTAGGTTATGGAATTGGACCCATAAAACAGCATCATCAAAAGTCGTTTTTATTCAGTGGGGTATACCCA
>QEOT01123572.1:2800-70298 GCA_003123785.1 Pterocarya stenoptera
TTTTTTTTTTCCCTTTCATAGTCTTGAATAGAGATTGAGCTTATAAATCAACGGGCGTTTTGATTTCAGCTAATTGTTTGGTGAAAAGTCTCAATCATGAGAAGAATTCATTATCTTGATTGAGTGACGATGCTCTCACTTAAGGGTTTGTGTGGACACTAAAACATTTTCTAATATTTTTTAAAAGAAAATGCTATATAGTTCCTCAAATGTATTATTCAAAGTTATTGCTAATGCATTTGAATTTTTTAAAAATATTTTTAAAAAATTATTACTAGTGCATTTGTGTATTTTTTTAACATTTAAAAAGAATAAAAAACTAAAACTAAATGCATTAGCGGTACACTTAAGGGGGGTGAGTAGCAAGAACAATTTTCAAAAGGAAAATGATACTAAATCGGTTGAGTAACTAAGTTTGTCCCTTCAATTTGATAGTTCATGCATTTTTATTTTTATTGATTTTTTTCTTAACAGTTAAGGAAGTGAATATTAGTAAATTAGTGTAATGTTTTAAAAATATTTAAAGATATTTAAAAAAACGTTTGAAAGAGAAAGGAAATCGATTAAAAAAGTGCAAATGCACCAAGAGGCACGCTAAGCGGTACACATTGGGTGGAAAACTTTTTCATTTAATCATTAGTTAATCATTGTCCAAATACAAAATCCAATACAACTTTCTTAAATTTTCAAATAAAATATAAAAATCAATACAACTTTTCAAAGTTTAAAACACAAATTATATTAAAAAGTAGGTATATTCAAATAAAATTTTAATTTTATAATATTTTTATTCAACATTTTATATTTCATTTCTCAAAATCAAATAAAATATCTTAACTGAAATTATTTCACTACTATTTACAGAATTCTAAAATATTTTAAGTGTCCAAAACAAATCCTAAAAGAACCCGTAATCTTAGAAACATCATCCATTTGGGAAACATGTCTAACTCATAGATTTGGATAACAAGTTGAATTGAGTTGAGTTGAGTTGAGATGAGATGAACAGAGATTTGAAAGTCGAATAAAATATTATTAAAATATAAAATTTTAATATTATTTTGTTTTGAGATTTAAAACAATTGAATTGCTTATTTTATTCTATTTGAAAGTTTATAAAAATTATAATGATTAGACGAGATGAAATGAAAGAGTTAAAGATAAACTCTTATCCAAACAACCCAATTTTGCTTATATATATTTATATGTTTGAAGTTTCTCCTTCTTTGTTAGCAATATTTCTGCAGTCCTCCCTCTTCTTTAACAACAATGGCAAATGGACTGCCTCATACAAAGTTGCAGTCTATGATCAAGATATATACGAGGTGTAAAATTCTTTAGTAAATTACTTGTGTAGACAACACAGGCGTCCTCTCAATTTTGACGCAGTTCAGTCTTGTTTTTTTGTTAGGTTTTATATACTATTTACTTTTATATAATTTTGGTTGTCTCGTTAGTTTTTACAATTATTTTCATCTTATCTTATCTAATTATTACAATTTTTTTAAATTACAATATAAAATAAAATAAATAATTCAATTTTTTTAAATCTTAAAACTAAAATAATATTAAAACTAAAATAATATTAAAAAAATATATTCTAACAATATTTTATTCAACTTTCAACTTCTATCTCATCTCATCTGTAAAAACAAACAAGCTAAAGTTTTCTTATAAATCCCAAACTTTATGATGTAAAAGGTATTTCTCAACGCTGGTTTATCAATAAATTAGAATACCATTCTCATTTAAAATAAAATTATATTAAAAAAAAAAAAAAACATAGAAGAGGAATTTGATAACAGAACAAAGAGGACGATCTGTTTAGGCCCAAAGCCCATACCTTTGGGGTCCAAAAGCTGTTCAGAACCTTCAAATCAACTTTGAACATAGCCATTTCCATTGAAAGGGCAAAAAAAAAAAAACCAGTCAGGATCCCGAGTTTGCATCATATCGGCAGTGTTTCTTAAAACGAAACGGAGAATTGAAAAGGAAAGGAAAGAAATAATTAAGATAAGTTCTTATTTGTAAACTAGAATACCAAGGATGAATTGAATATGGATGGGATAGTCTCAATGAGATTTTATTCTTGAACAAAATCTATTTTATGATTTATTTATTCAAATTTATGACCAAAACAATGATACACATTTCAGGAATATTTTCTTGATTGAATTAAAAACATTAAAATTCTGCAGGAAAAAAAGAAGAAGAAGCATATACTCTTGTGTGCTATTCCATCATGTCATTCCTAGACGTGACTTTATTTTGCAACCTTAAAAAACTGATTTCGAAATCGAAGGAAAAGAACGGGATATCTGTCTGTCTTGTCGATGCAAAACTTCTTGATTCCTTAATTTCATGGCCCAGAATTGGGAGGAGAGCCGAGAGGTGCTTGACACGCGCACATCAAATACGTCACGGACCTAGTACTTTAGCACTCCAACGTTGGCTTCAAACTTTTGCGGCCCAACCAGTCTAAAATTCAGTACATGCATGCACACCATTTGCACGGGATGCAATTTAATAGGTCGACATCCTCAAACATACGCTACATTTTAAAGCATATAACTTTTGCCGTCCTTTTATATCCGGTTGTGGAAAACATATCCCTCGTGAACCAAGCCCAAAACCGAATACAAATTCCCCTTTTTTTTAGGTTCTGTTATGAATAATGGCCTTTGTCCACTCAAGTTTATTGTATTCAGAGGAGTTTTTCATGTAGATCTCGTTCTTGTTTTCACCACTTTACTCAATATATGCTAAGCAACCCATGCTCCCAAGCTTGGTTGTATTTGGTTGCTGAATTAAATTTAAATCAATTTATTTCAAATCAATTATTCATGAGACTCATTACTTTTTTAAGTTTCAATAAAAAAAATTAAACTCCTCTTAATCTTACTTCATACATTTTAATTTAAAAAATTAAATTTGTCTCAATTTTAAAAAAGTTAAATTCATTTTAATAAGACCACAAAATCAATTTATCTCAACGTCAAAACGTAGCCAGTGTCACATTCTCAATTCTCAAAACGCAAAGCCGACATGAAAGGTCAGGATGAGTAGGACATACGAATCATTAAAAAGAGATTTGAAATTTGCAAAAGCTTTTATTGCGGTGTTGTGCTTTCACCAGCCATCCTCCACCAACACGTTTATTTATTAATAGAGTTGATTTTTTTCCTTTAATCATGAGGAGTGGGATGGATTTGTTCTTGCTGAATGAATGACAGCGAAAAAATACCCAAAAGCCAAATACAAGAGAGGGAAAAGGATTTGCTCAACAAAAATTAAAAAAAAAGAAGAAGAGGGAAAAGGACATCTACAAATTGAGATATTGTTTTCGTTAAATTCTTTTAACCAATAGATGACAGAGGTTTGATAAGAAAATGCACTCGGTGACAAACATAGGCATGCCATATATTTATTATTATTATTATTATGCTTTTCGATGTCATCTGCAGTTAATTTTGACAAGAAGAAGAGCAAGGTAGAGAGAAAGAGAGCAAGGACAGGAGTCAGGACAAAGAGATTTTCAAGCAGTGCACATGGGGGATTCAAAGTTCCAAATGAATGCCCCACCAACCTAAGGGTGCAAATTCTACGAAATCAGACCCACAAAAACAAACAAGCAGAGAAACAAACAGACAAAAACACAAAAGAGGCCACACCACGCCATGTTTTCTGGCTTTCCCATTCTCATCACTGCCCGTTTTCTCTTTCTTTCCTTTCATCATCACCAGACCCACTTCCTCTCCGCCTTCGTTTTCTGATGTCCCCATTCACAACAGTTTTGGTCTCCTTTCGAGTCAAAAAGCAGACTTAAAACAGCCTTGGATTCACATAAAGAACCACCTTTGCATGATTGCTTTTTACTGCAATTCAAAGCTTTGTATTAAAGAACCTTGACTCATACAACTCAACTTTGTAAGTTGCTATATTAAATGGGTCCCATTCTATATCTCATGTGGCTGCAATAGTACCAATCTGGTCATCAAGACCAATTGATTTTATTCCAGGCCCCACCCCATTTTGACCTCCAACCACCAAGAGAGAAAAAAAAAGGTGACACTTTTTCAATTTAAAGTTACAATAGATCATATGCCAAGCCTAGATTGACTGTGTAAACTCTGCACCAGAGAACAATTTTAGTTTGGACCCATCACATTACCAATGTTGAGTTTCTTTTCTATTCATTACTCTCCTTATACATCTTCCTCAGAACTATAAACTCGCATGCTTCCTAGACCACATTGGCACACAGCAAATAATGGCAAGAAAAAAACCCGAGCTTTGTAAACACAAGCACATAGAAACGAGAACCTGTGTCTGCTTTTCTTGGCATATTTTCCTCACTCTCAAATACAACAAAAGGATCAAGATTCCTTGCCCATTCTTATACTCTTTTCTTTGACAGCAAGCCCAAAGCTGCTTTTGCCATTGGCATGAAAGTTCTCTCTCTCTCTCTCTCTCTCCACCTACAACGGTTATTAATGTCTAGAAGTAATATCACTGAATTGGATCTCAGTATTCATTTTACCATTTATTAAGAGAATTCAAGGTTGAGCAAGATTCTCTCAAGCTATTTATGGCGATCCCGAAAATTTTCAAAATTTGATGCTTTTTCTTTGCGGTTTCATGACCTCATCCGTAGAAATTTAATCACAAGCCCGACTCAACTAAGCTTCGCACAACTAATTGGCTAAAAAATCCATGTCAACAGTAAACTTTCTCGGAAAACAAACATTAATTTTGAACACAAAAAAGAATAAGAGCCCAAAGAAAAGAAAAGAAAGAGAGATACATGCAGGTACATAACATTTTACGACTGAAGCAAGATGCTCTCATTCTCCGCAAACATCCCAGTACAAATACATCGTTTTTTATCCTCCTCAATGCCAATATTAATACATATAAAATTACACAAAGTTAAAATTTAATTATTTCAAGAAGAACCTGAAACTCTAGGCGACGTCGTTGGGAACAGAGGCAAAAGGCGGGGCTCGGATTCCCTCGGCGTCGTCGCCGGAGAGGGGTGAAGGTAAAAACCCTTCTCTTTGATCGCTTTTTCCTCAGCCTCCTCGTCTAACTTAGCATTAACATTGGCATTGACGTTGCTTTGGAAGGCGACGTAAGCAGATCGGTCAAAGGGGTCGTGTATGAGCGGCGTGACGGGGCTGAGAGTGAGCGCCGGGAAGTCTAGAATGCTCGGGGAGAGGATCTCGGGCTTACGGGGGGAGAACCCGGAATTGTTGGGAGCGAATACAGGGATCAAGGGGTTGATCTTGAGGTTATTGAGGGAACTTCGGCGCTCATAGAGCTTGAACCCGGATTGTTGCTTCTTGGGCATGATAGATTTTATGGGTGGGATGTGGGTCTTTGACGGCGAGTCGGATGCAGGACTGTTGTTGGTGGTGGGCTTGGGGGAGGAGGCGTGCCTGGCGGTCTCGGAGGATCCGGTGAGCATTTGGACGACTTGTTTGAAAGAGGAGGTGTCGGCTTGGACAAAGGTGGTCGGATACGGGTTGGCAGATTCGGATCTGGTGATAGGTCTGAAAGGTTGGTGTTGGTGTTGGTGTTGCAGTGGTGGTGGGGTCGGGGGTGGCGTGGGCTGGAGTCCATTGCTGTTGGTGGCGCTGCTGCTGCTGCTACAGTTGGAGCTACGGCTGTTGGGGGATGGCAAGAAAGACGGGCTTGCGTTCTGAGTTTCTTGGTATCTTGGAGAGATTGACTCCATCGATGCCCTCTAAAGATGCTTCAAAAACACACGGGGAGAGAGAGAGAGAGAGAGAGAGAGAGAGAGAGAGCTCTGAAGAAGAAGGAGAAGAAGAGAATATGGGGCAAAGAGATGAGACGAGACTTTGTTACTTTTTCGGGTTTGGTAAGAAATGTTTTGGTGGGGGAGTTTGTGAGAGTCTGTGATTGCGGCCCAAACTCCACACGTTGCTTGGGAGTTTGCGAAACACGTCCCAAAAGAACAGGAGTCTGTTAAGTTAGAGCCAGAGGTGTTAACATGCCAAACTACTGCTTTTATTGGTTTAGGTTTTATATGTTCGGAATGAAGCTCCCTCACTGCTCTAAACCGTGACATTTCAACTCCTTGGGATGAGTCCTTTATCCTTCAATCCACTTTTAGTTAGGCTAACGCTATCAAGAAGGAAAAAGAAAATATTTATATTTGTGTAAATATTATAAATACGTTGAAATTTCTGTACACTAAATTATTCTGTAAACATCACTTAAAAAATAAAACTTTTATACAATAATAATTTACTTAACAAAAGGGCTTTTTTATTACCTTAGTGGCGTTTAAACTTGACATCTGGACACCACCATAATTATCCATATAATTCATTTAATTAGTAAGATTTAAATTTTAAAATTTATTATACTTAAACACAAATTTGAGAATATAGTTTTACATCAAGAATTATGGTTCACAGTTGCATATTAAAAATTTGACCAAATTAGGAAAAAAGAAAAAAAGCTATAAACCCAATCAATAGTACTGAAGGAACCCAAGCCGCAGAAACTGAAAAATACGCGCTTTTAGAAGCTGGAGAGAGATATTCGCCAATCGAAGAAATCGTCAAAAAAAGTTTCAAAATTTCCCATTGACTTTCGGACCCCTTGAGGCTGACTACAGTAATTTAAAATACAAGAAAAAAAAATAGTTCCTCTTGGAGAATACTATAATATTGGATATACGTTCACACACGGTCTGGATAGTCAACATTTTATTTTATTATTATAATTTTTTTAAAATTTTTATAATAAAATATAATAAATAATTTAATTTTTTTAATTTTTAAAATAATATTATTATTAAAAAATAATATTATAATAATATTTTATTTAACTTTTAACTTTCATCGTCTCAATTCTTAAATTTGAGCAAATCAGAAATTAAAGAAATTTAAAATGTTAAAAATTTGGGTAGATGCTTCCTAGGCGCAAAAGTAGTGTGTTTCCCACTTAAGTTGCTAATTAATCAACCCATATCCGATGTGTTTTGTCATACACAAATTATTATTAAGTCCATTGCAGCAAAGATATTTGCGGTGCTTTTGTCCCCCACGTAATTGTCACCCATCTAATCATTTGGTCGATAAGAATGTATTAAGCCTAAGTACTTGGTATTTGGTCCTGTCGACCTTGCTCATTTAGATATTTTAGCACTGCATCCGGGATATTTCGGGAGTTTGAACTTCCATGATTAACGAGCAATCTTCATTAAATGACAATGATCTCCGCTTTAAGTCTCTCTTCTTTTTCCCTTTATGTCAATCTGGAGAATGGAAGTTTTTGACACCAAAGGAGAGAGTCGAGAAAAACACCCATACTGGAAAACAACTCGTCTGCCCACTCATGTGCGCATCATGTCCTGCATCATCCAAATACGACAGTCGATGGAAGAAAAATATGTATAAAGTTTTCACCAGAACGCATGGTGGCTGTTTATGTCTTTGAAGTAAAATAAATAAATAAACTACACCACAGAAACATGCATTGAATCTGGAAATCAAATGAGGTAGAACACAGCAATCAGGGCATGCACACTAGAAAGCAAATTGATCCGGGGATACCGGCTCCATTATGATATATGAATAGTAATAAAGTAGTTTGAGAATATTTAAACAAGTCTTTTGACAACAAAAAGAGAGAGAGATTCACTTAAATAAAAAATTTCTATAATATCAATTTTTTTTTTTTTTTATCAAAATCAGCGCCTAAACTGTGCATGCTTCCAGGTTTTTGCCAGTAGAATTATCAACACTGTTTTCTAAAGGGCATGTAGTTTTATCTTAGATTACTCAGCAAAGTAACGAAAGAACCAGCTTGTACGACTTAACTGCTTAATTAGAACTACCACCATATTATTAGGTCGATAGAGCTTCTTAGTACTCTCATTACTATCGGATCACTTGACTAAAGGCAGCAATCATTCATCAAGAGTTACTTTGCAACCAAATATGGTAGACATGGGTTGCTCAGCCAATTCTGAGAAACACAGTTCCTTTCCGATTTCTGATTGCCCAACTCATACATGCATCTCATCCCAGATATATATAATATATATTCTACTTTATATATATATATATGTGTGCTTTTTATAATTACTCTCTTATTTTTAACATCAAATCAAAGGGTGGTTGTCTTTGATGATCTATCTATTCTTCTCAAATCTCGGACCTATACATGGAACTCAGCCAGTAGTACTGATGCATATATATATATATATTACTATACCAGTCAAATCATAACCCTACTCATGCACCAAACTCCCTTTGTCATGCAGAAGTGAGCTAGCAAAGACGCAAGGAACTAGCTAGCTACAATATGACTTGGTAAAGTTCTAGCTACCGATTTACTTTTATAAATCCAAACTCCAAACTACTGTTCATATTGTACCAAAAGATTCCAAAACCCTTAAAATGAGAGTTCCAATCTTGGTTGCCAAGTGTAGCCTAGCGCTTTTGTCTGCAGAAGTCAGAATAAGACTAGTATCCAGCCACGTTGTATTTGATACTCATTGCCAGGATCCTAAGCTACAGTACTAACAGGAAAAAGGTGAAGATGAGAGGTGAATCCAATTCTCGTTCTATTATGTAATATGAACTGAAAGCAAATGCTGGGTAGAAAGTATTGCGAGAGGGACCACATAATTCTAAGTGCAACACTTCCCACCAGCCTGAGGAGGTGTTGTCATGGAGGAGACTCCATTTATGAGTTGGACAGTGCCAGATGCACCAACTGGGAACACGTTTACAACAATTGTGATTCCACTGAATTGACACGCACACATTTCTGAGACGCAAAATTTGTCCCAATATAACGTCAAATAAATAGTAACTCATCAATAGATCTGATATTTGAAAGGAAATTAAAAATAATTTCTTGGGTGCATGGGTTGGTTGTGGTATTATATGCATGTTTTCATGAGTTTAGAATATTACTGTTTGGTCAGGGAAAAGAAACTTCTGGTGTCAATGAGAAGGATTCATTTCTTCTTTCCTTCATTAGATCATAGTTCTTTGTCAGTTTGTCTTTTAAAAAAAACCTCATTTACTTGGAAAGGGATTCGGAGTACTCTTTAACCATGTTTGCAGACCATGAATAATAAGATCAACAGTAAACCATCCCCTTCCAAACGATGACATCTAATTATTAAGCATGGATTTATGGTAAGAAACCTTAGTGGATGATGGGCAGAGAATAGAACCGATCGAAGAGCCAAGGATCGATGCGCGCGCGCGCACATACACATCTAAACAAGTTGTAATCAAGAAGAAGGAGAGCATCAAATTGGCACTTTCCAACTTTAACCGACACCATCAAATTGCCAGAGTTATTTGGGCTTCTTATTTGCATCCATCCTAAATACGAGTTGGTCCATCCAGTGCACTTGGTGTGGGAGCACATGATTCCCAGCAAAGGTTTTTCTTGGGCCAAGCCCACGGCCACAGATTAATTTAAACACCTAGTCCGTGAATTAATAATGCTCATGACTTTTTGGGTTCCTGGGCAGGCAAAAGAGAGCGAGAGAGAGAGAGAGAGAACCTACACTGCCTTTTGGCGTTAAAATATTAAGTAATGATGGGCTTACTTTTTTTTTTTTAATTATTTTATTATTTTAAGATTTTATTTGAATTTAAAAGTAATTTTAGATGAATTAAATAAAATATTATTTTTTAATATTATTATTATTTTAAAATTTTAAAAAAATTAAATTATTTATTATATTTAAGTCTTTTTTTTAAATATTTTTTTAATATCTTTAATCATTAGAAAAAATTAAAAAAAAAATATAATTTTATTAATAGTTATTTTTTCAATTATTAAGTAAAAAAAATTAAAATTAAAAAATTTAAAAAAAATAGTAAAAGCTAATATTATTCAAAGCGTTAATCATCTCATCATTGTCCTTTCCAGCCTGTCTCTCCTCAATATTAAAGGCGTTCCCTACTACACGTGTTTAGCACGAAGTTATCCAAATAAATATGCATGGACCCGGCCATTTGAAAATCTGTCTTTAGGACAACAAAAAATAAAATGGGAGAGAGAGAGAGAGAGAGAGAGAGAGAGAGAGAGAGCGAGGTCTTCAAGTAGAGGCAAAATTAGTAAAGCAAAGATGATAGCAATTTGTTGTGATGATAATGTAGGTCTGGGGCATGGGCGTGGCATTGTTGTCTGTAGAGCCATCAGAGGTGACCAGACAGATCATCATTGAATGTCAATCCTGAGTAGGACCACCACAATAATCGGGCTTTCTCCTCAGATTAAATGAAAGTAGCAAGTAATAAGTACCTTTTAGTTTGTTTCATTGTGTTGAGGGAGATCTTGATGCATCATTCAAGTTCTTTTACTTTCATTATGATTCAAGGATCACGCTCAAACCTATCAGAGACAATATTATTGATGTATATATATATATTACGAGTAATAATAATTAATATTTTTCAATTTTTCGTGTACGCTATTCTTGTCACATTTGAGCTAGCTATCATCATAGCTAGCTAGGCCATGTAACATGAGTCGTGCGATAAGATTGTTGACTTGTAGTATCCTGCTTGGTAGTTGAAAACGGAACAATAAAGAAGCTTGCGAAGGGACATGCAGCAGAGGCGCCAGGTCGAGCTATAAAGATAGGTAGCCGGACTGTGAAGTGAAAAGAAGTCCGTGATCTTTGCATGGATCGAGCTTTACGATCACTTTGGGGAATCCTATGCCATTTATTGTATAAGACAGTACGTTTTCTCTTAGTGAATTAACAGTCCACTCGTTCAAATTTTCAAGCCCGAACGACGATAAACGGTCTTGTTTCAGTATTATTCTGAGGCCCACTCCTGCTGCTGCCACGTACCATCGAGTACTACTTATCAACAGGGGCATTACGTGACCCTTACTGATCGGACCTTCAGGAATCCAATGGCATTATGGCAGAGCTGCTGCTGCATGCCATGTTGAAAGTTCAAAGCTCGAAGCATGCTTCCTCAATAAAAGCAACTTCATGTCTGCCATATGACACACATAAAAATATTGGACCGTTGGGCTCGCTTTTACGAGAGAGCACTAGATGTTAAAATTGCACAACCTCACATGTACGATCTATTGGACTCATTCATTATAATACAAACGTAATCCTATTAATATCATCAATTTATTGTTAATTCGAGGTACAAACACCATACCCAAATCATAATAATCTGGGCAAGTCTAAATCATGAAACAGTAGACACAACCCTAGTACAGTACGCGCGTTTCACACAACAGACATGATATTATATTCAAGCGGCCCTAAAATGCATTTTAGTGTGGGCATTTGGGTTCAAAAGCGAAAGGTCCAACGGAGTAGAGAATAAATGGGAGTTTCTGATCTGTTACAAATGGCTTTTCAGGCTTGAGGACGGCACCCTTGAGACCGTAGTGTAAATTAGAAGGCTTGCTGCATACGGCCAGCGGCGATGAGACTAGGAAGACCTTACACTTGTGCGCGCCATAGGAAGTGATGGTCTTGGGCGCTGTGAGGTAGAAGTAGCCGTTCTTGTCTGTTATGGCTTTATGGATCAGCCCGTACTTGGTGTTATTGCACTGTAGCTTTACAATAGCACCTGCCAAAATAACCAATGTCCATTAACATTCATGCATGTGCAGCTGGGGAAAGCGTATGAGCAGGGCCATACGTAGAGTTACTTCAGTTTCATGGCATTTCTATTCTAAGTCCATGATACATAATGAACACATGAAAATCTGAAAGACGATGTCAACGTATTAGTCTAGTTCATGCCTTAATACAACGGGTAAACAAAATGGTTGCTCTTAGTTGTATGTTTGGCCATGAAAAAATTTGAGAAACTTTTCAAATTTTTGTGGGGGATGGGGCATGTCAGCCATGTACGACAATGAGAAACCAAAATCTTCCAAAGTAATTTCTAAAGTCTTAAGGAACTGCAAGTAGTACTGTTTCCCCTAACGAGTTCTTACAAAACGTTGAAATTGTACGATACTGAATACCGTATAGACTACATGAGAGAATAAAAGTAAACTACAAAATTATTTTTCATATAAAATATAAAATAATGTTGTAAGAAAAAGACAAGTAAGCTTTGGGAGTTTGAACAAACCAAGAACTGGTGAGGCGCCTAAAAGTGTGTCAACCCCAGCATACTTGCAGGATTTGCAGTAAACAACACCTTGAACAGCTACAAAGCTCCTTGGTGGGTGGAAAACAGGTGAATGCGCCGGGGGATGAACCGGCATTGGGGGATGAGCCGGCGGCTGGACTGGGGGGTGAACCGGAGGGAGGCTAGGAGCATGGTGATGAGGTGGGTGACTTGGAGGGTGAACCGGGGGGTGGCTTGGAGGCAGGTGAGGTGGAGGGAGACTAGGAGGAGAATGAACCGGTGAGTGGCTGGGAGGGTTGCCATGGTGGTGGTGGTGATGGTGGTGAGTAGGAGGGTGAGCAGGTGGGTGACTCGGAGGCTGAACGGGTGGATGACTCGGGGGATGAGCATGGTGATGGTGATGGTGGTGGTGACTAGGGGTCTCTGCCGGTGGCAGAGCTCCATGCTCTTGATCACCAAACACAGGGTAGCAGCTCACCATTAGTACTGTGAGCTGCAGCAGCACGAACCCTTTCAGGGCAAACCCCATTTTTTCTCTTGGCTTTTCTAGCTCAGAAGGAAGCTATAGAGAGAGAGAGAGAGAGAGAGAGAGAGAGAGAGAGATCTGTGCTAGTAGAGATGTTGAGGTCAGGTTTCAAAGGAGGTGATTTATAGAAGCCTAGCCTGTTGCTTTCCGGGTTTTGTTGATAAAATCTTGTTTTATAATCTTGTGGGCCAGTGGCTATTAGATCAGCTGAGAAAGTTTGTAAGTAACAGTATGATTATTAGTTAAAATTAAATGATATCAGTTTCATCTCACCTCTTCTCTAAACGGCCTATATGTTAGAGCATTTCAATCCGATGTCCTATAACTTCTTCTTTTTTTTCTGTAATTTGAGAAATAGTTTAGAAAATGCCCTCAAAATTTTCCTCCATCTGAATCTTTATTTAAAAAAAAAAAAAATTAAGAGATAAATAGCGATTCTCTAAATATAGAGAATTACTATTCATTTCTTAAATTAATTTTATTAATATTTTATTTATTTCAATTAAATTAATTATTCTTCCAATCATCTACATTTTCTCTCATATTCATATATTTATTATAGTTTTAAATAATAGTTTTAAAAATAATGTAAATAACTACAAAAATATAAAAAATATTTTAAATATTCACTAGAGTAATAGTTCAAGACATGAGAAAACATATTGAGTAGTTAAATTTATAAATAGAAGTGAGAAAAAAAGATTAGAGAAAGGATAGAGAAATATTATTTTAATAAAATAGAAAAATGATAAGAAATAAGATGTAGAAGGTTTTTTAATATAAATAAAATTTATGATAAAATTATAGGAAGAGTCATTTTTAACTAAAATTTAAGGAAAATTTTAAAGAACCGAATGGGAATGCTCTTATAGGACAAGTTTGCAGAGTAAGGTACAATTTGAATAGTGATATGAGATTGTTTTAGATGAAAGTTGAATAAAATATTATTAAAATATTTTTTTAATAATATTATTATTTTAGAATTCGAAAAATTTGAATTGCTTATTGTATTTTATGTGACAATTTATGAAAATTGTAACGATAAGATGAGTTAAGTTGGTTTTGGTGTTCAAACTGAGCCCTATGATATCAGATAAATAATAGTAAAATAGTTTAAGTTAATATTTTATAAAATTTTGGAAAAACAAAGAAAAAAAATTGAATAAAAATATTATAAAATTAAAATTAAAATATTATTTAATATTATTTTTTTTTGTAGATTTGAAAAAGTTGAATTATTTTTATTTTTTATTTAAAATTTTGAAAATATTATAATCATTAATTTAAAAATATTGTAATGATTAATATGAAAGTGTTTATATTTGAGTGATATTTAAAAATAAGATAGAGATTAAAATTTTGGACTATAAACTTTTTCCTCTTAAAATGGTTTTTTTTTTTAGAAAATTTTTTTACATCAGCTTAATATTGAAGAGCAGCCACAACACATCCTATGTGTCATCATTCAAACCACTCATATAAATTTAAAATCAACAATTATAAAAAAATTTGATGAGAGAGATACACAAATATAAAGACACATCAAATGTGCTATACATCAGTCCGTAAACAGGAACTGATGCATATCACGGCTCTTTTTTTTTTTTTTTTTTTTCTCTCTCTCACTGTACTTAATTCTAAGGCGACGAGTGATTGCCTGAGAGGGTCACATGCCAGATGGAAAGAGTAACCAATATTTTGAAGTTGCACATTTTTCGAGGCAAATGTAGAAGTTTCCGAGGTCATTGGTGTATGAACCCCCGATTTCCCATTTTTCTGTTAAGCTCTATGATTTTAGCTAAATCAAAACACATTTACCTGATTAATTAAAATTACGTTGCTTAATTGAAAGTTGTTACGACTTTACTGGAGCTTATATTACATGGGACTTTAGCAGGGGAAAGAAAAAATAAACAGAGTAAAAAGGAAAGAAAAAGGTAAAACAGAGGGAGATATGGGTTTGGCCAAAATGAAAAGCAGAGAGAGAGAGAGAGAGAGAGAGAGAGTACTCGAGCAGGGCTTTGATGGCTGAGAGAATAGTGTACGTTACAAGGAGTCAGGCTTTTTTCTTTCACTTTTTACCCTTCCCATGTAACCTAGGTTTGATCATAGTCTCTCTCCCATAGAGACAGAGTGCTCTTTTTATATCAATTAATTAATTAATTTGTCGATAAAGCTATGCAGAGGCCAGAGTGTGCATTTTCTTTCTCATATACCAATGCTAGGAAAAAAGAGGCTCCAAGAAAGAAAAATGCTTTAAAAAGACAAAGGAAGTCGGGACAAATTTTTGGGTTGGACCGCCGTACCTCAAATTGTATTTGCCCCGCCAAGTAGGAATAGGGCTGGATATGTTTAAGGGCACAGGATTTAATTTTCTAATTTTTTTTAGTTCAAAGTTTTCCCAATATTTTGGATTATTTATTCATTTTGAAGTCGAAAATCTTAATGATCTGTTTGGATATTGAGATAAAATGAGATAATTTTAGATAAAAATAAAAAATTAAATAAATTATTATTATTTATTTTGAGATTTTAAAAAATTGAATTATTTTATTATATTTTATATAAAAATTTAAAAAAATTATAATAATAAAATAATATAAATTGAGAGTGAGAATGTTTCGCAATCGAAACCACTCCTTAAGAACGTGGGACAATGGTAGATATGAGTATCATTACATACCTATTCATGATTTTTCCTGTTTATTAGCATATATGCGGTGAATATCATGAAGCTTTATATAATGCCTCCCACGTCAGCCTTTTCGATAGTTGTTATAAAGTTCCCTCTTTTTTCTTCGCTTTTATTTCTTGAAAAAAAACAACACTGAGAATAGAGCAAATTGATACCAAAAACAATGCCACTCCTTTGTTTTCTCATGCCTATAATCTTAAAATATAAATTAAATAATAAAATTAATTTATTATTTTAAAATAAATAAACAAGTAGAGAAATTTTTAGTTGAAATCATAACTCTACAATCTATTATATTTAATTAAGTATTCTAAATCCACTAAGATGACAATTAATTTAAATTGTTATCTACTTATCATTGGGGAAAGGGGAGTTTCCAACTCAACTTAGGGTAGGTTTATTTGAGGTTCTTAGTTGATATTAATGTGGTCGATCTTCCTCTTCTGGATCTCAAATATACTGTTTACTATAATATATGATGCGAACATGGGAATGATCCTTCCCTAGTTGTCGTCGAGACATAACGGGATCAAGAAGCAATGAGACTGGATGAGTTGGGTCAAACATCCGAGAACAGGAACGAAGGGTTGATATTCTAGAAGTATTTGTTTTTCTTTCACACGTAGAGATGATTGTGGTAGGTTAGTAGCTACAGCTAGTTAGTCACGTTCGATTGTATTGGAGTTAACAATTTTTAAAAATTCTCATCTCATCTCAAATCATCATTACACATTTTTTAAATCTCCATATAAAATATAATAAATAATTCAACTTTTTCAAATTTTTATATATATTTTCAAATCTCAATTCAACTTTTTCAAATTTTAAAACTAAAAAATAATATTTTAAACCTTAACACAAAACACAAAATTCTCATCTTATCCCCAAACCTACAAAAAATTATAACTTATAAGTGATTTAAAATTTTTTTTTTTTTAAATATCAAATTATATTAAGTTAGCGGTTTGAAGTTTACAAGATATATTTTTTCATACCAACTTACAAATATAGTTTTTTTAATGAAAGATTATATAGAGTGCTGTAGACCAGGCCGACTTAAAATGAGGATGAGGAAGTTGCCATTTAATTGTGGTAAACCTTGTGCTATTATTATATATGGTAGATAAGGCTACATAATTAACATATTGTAATATCTCTTATTGTAATTTAGCTACATATATAGACACATTAACATTATGTGGAAAAGGGCTTAAGAATTTGGTCAAATCAATATATATATATATAATTTATCTTTATCTGAATGATTAAAAGGTGATTAAAACAAATATTATGGAAAATCTTCCTCCATTTCTCTGCTTCTAACATTAAAAAGTGATTAATGTCGGGTCCTCATGTACAGTAATTAATAATGTCGTCATTTATTTTCTTCATCGTTTTTGTAAATCCTGTGTAATTACCCAGGACTCTGTGCCCTTCCATCCGCACCGCCAAGGCCCTAAAGTTGTTAATTGCCTTTCATTGTGGCGGGTTTCGGGGTGTGTTTCGCATCTCAAGACACCTTTCTAAGCTTTACTAATAATGTGGGGTTGACATGATTTTTTTAAAAAAAAAAAAAAGACAAAATGCACACACACGCACACATATATATAAATATTATATATATATATATATATTGGACGTGATTAAAGAAAAATTGCAATCTTTTTTAAAAATTTTTGGAATATACTGTGGTTCTATGTGAAGGCTCAAATGGGCATTGTCATCCCAAACCGGTACTATCAAGTTATCAACACTCGCACAGTCTTGGACATCAATTTCCTCGACGCCAACCTCATCTTTTTAAGTCGACAACATGTCAATATTATTGTGCTAGTGAGTGGTGAATGCCTTTTTGCTTTTATGTCTAAGATATTCGTGTGTCCAGTGAGTATTGTCTTTTGTTAATAGTGAAAATTCACGAATCTTCTTCAAATTCATCACTCATTCACTTTAATAAAAATATTAAAAAATAAAAATAAAAAGTAAAAATAATTATTTTCTCCTTTAAGAAAAAAAAACCTTATTTAAATTATAACTCATTCCCTTAAAAGAATTGACGAAACAAAAAAAATATTTTAAAAACATAACGAATGGCTGTTTTTGAGATCAGTTCTACTGGGTACAAGTGGGGTGTGCAAGCGGAAGGCAATCAGTAGTGTATTCGATCTTTACGTGGACTAAAAAAAAAACAGAGCAAAAATGAAAAAGAAAAATAAGACCTCTCTCTCTCTCTCTCTGTCTCTTCTTCTAATGGCAGTACTTTGCAGCATTCGAAAATTGTTCTATCTTAGAAACTTGAACTAGTCCAAAAGCCTAAATCTAGAATCAAGAAAAGTTAGAGAAACTTCATAGGGTCAGATTGATAGCTCTTTCATACTTTTCTTCTTGAAAAAGCGACGGCGATGCTCCACAAATTTGGCCAATACATCATCACTCAAGACACTAGACACCTTGCTGCACTACTCCCCATCATTCTTCCCTTTACTCCTCATATTTTTGTTCAAATTACGCAATTTCTTTGGCACCAAATTCTTCACAAGCTTTGATTTTAGTCTAGCACTCCGGCTACGTTGATTCCCACATACCGATACATGACCATCTTCCATATGTTCTTCAACCTCGTCTTATTTATCCAAACACCCCCATCTCCTGTCACGATTAAGAAATTCAAGCTCTGGTCTGATAATAACAATCTCCTCTTCATTTGTAATACAATCAGTTATTGCGATTTGAGTTTTCAGGAACCGAATAGTTCTTCAAGTTCAATTCGTTCCCAGTAATCTCTTTGGTCACAATAGTCTCTTCCTCCCTATCAAAATAAATCTTAGAAGTTCTAATATTCTTCAATAACAACATGAACATTTCGATCCAAACAAATTCAATTCGTGGAAGCATAGATTTTCACGAAACGAATGGAACGTATACAAACATACTCGGCAAAAATAAGCAAAAATGCAGACATGGTAACACCAAGGGCAAGCCTTTTGGTACTCACCACCAATACCAAAACCACCATCACCACCGCCAAAACAGCTCGGGACTGATCGCAATGATTTTCACACGGACACTTGGTACCTTCATCTTTGCTATGATGATCTTCCTCCTTGATTTCATTCCACGATGCCGGATCATTGTCTACGCCAAAGCTAGGCGACCCAGAAAGCGTCAAATCGTCTAGAGAGAGAGAGAGGTCAGTTGGAGGAGAGAGAAGAGGGATCGGTCGGTCGTAGGTAAGGAGAGGGAGGGATTACAATTTAAAATTTAGGAGGAGAGAGAGAGAACGAAATTAAAAGAAAAAAAAATAGAAGGAAATAGAGTCTTCGTCTTTTCGAGAGAGAGAAACACATAGAGGGATGGAAACGAAGATATGGAAAAATGGGATAAAATTAAAAAATAAAAATAGTACGTTTTAAATTTTTTTCACGTGTAGATGTTTGTCCCGCAGTTGCACCAGCTGACTGCCTGTAGCATTTTTCTTTTTTGAGATTAACCCAAATAAGGAGGAATAGTCGAATAGAAACGATCCGTAACTTCCCCCCTCCTTTTTTTGGGGCGGGGGTCAATCTCATCCATGCGGTATCTGCAGATCTCACAAACCTCGAAAAACTTGAAACCCAATCCCAATCCCAATTGCTAGTAGCCGAGTACTAATATTTGCTGTAAATGCTTCAGTCCTTGACTCTTCTGTTTTAATATTGACCTCATCATAATTCTAATCCTCAAATGGGACCCTTATCAGTTGCGAATTCTTTTTTCTTGTGAGTTCAAACTCCCAATCAAGCGTAGTCCGTAATTTTCGTGCCCAAAAGCAACTCACAGACCAATTTGAGTTAGCCAATGATAATCAAACCCCAACATTGAGTCATTGACAACCCACACATGGTATGCATGTACCAGGAGGAGAGGATGCGTAACGGTCCTGAAAAAGTTGGATGGAAACCACCATTTTCTTTGTTTATCTTGTTGCACAAGAGATAATACAAATTAAGCAAGAGTGATTTTCTTTGGATTCTTCATGCATGTAAAAGACTCGTTCTCTTCTGTGGGTCCTTCTAGCTAGTCGCACGAAATTTTTTTATTTTTATTTTCTAAGCCCAGGCTCGCTCAGCTTAGAAGTTGAATCGAGCCCAACTTGAGAATCAGCCCCCGACGGAAATGGGCTCTCTTACCAATCACGCTCTCTCTCGAATACAAGAGAACCGAAACCCCGGATCCAAGATAAAAGACTCAGAAATGGAAAATGACTTCTTTTTGTTTCTGTTTCTCTATAGCCTTTCCCAAACAAGTTGTCAAAGGAGAAGTTGTCACTTTAGACAAAAATTGATCCAATGTAAGGCTGAAATGTGAAAACCAAAACGTGGCATCTGAACAAAGCAACGGTACGATTTTAATTTCTAGACCCACACACAATCCTTCAAACTGCAAGTACTTAATCAACAGAGTTTTCCAAAAATGCAAAGCTATAAAAAAGTCGCGTCTTTCTGCTGAATTGCAACAACGGTTTGCAAAACAAAAGGGGCTAAAAAAAGAGTACCATGTGTACATATCTGTTTCTCTGCCGGCAATATCAGTGCCAATCGCTTCTTCCTCAGCAGAGATGATTTTGATCTGCAAGCACCCATCCAATATTTAGCAATCAACAACACAATTGTACTCTGATAAATATGCAAATAAAAAAAATCAACGTGGAAATAACTGGCACATTCGGTTCAATTGGGACATTTGTTAATTTAAATCTTAAAAAAGAACACATTATAGTGCTAAAACTTGGCAGAAGAGCATCACTATCGCCCAACTGTTTCAAGATGCAGCAAATATGACCATGGACAAATGCATCACAAAGGAAGAGATCAAATCCCAGTTTGAATCCACCTCGGGAAACTTTAAATCCGATGAAGACTCACAGGGCAATGGAAGGTTGTCATGGCATCTGCAGAGTACTGCATTGAAGCATTTGCTCTATAGAGCTTTCATTTGGAACTTGTTACATAGTGCTGTTGGGGCACAGAACTACTGCACTCTTATTCTACGGTAGAAAACAAGAAGTTATTTGACCCTCGTCAGTAAAATCTAGGCATGATTATGAGTTTCATCCATCACCAGCTCACAGGGAAAAATAAATGAATCAAATAATTCAGAACTTGAGTATTTCAGTACTTTTTGAGTCCTGTAAGGCTTTTTTAAATGCCATACTTCTACAAGCTAATTTTTGGTACTTTTTCAGTTTCTGGAAGATTACTTAGCCACTGTAGAAGTCTCTAGTTGCTTTTGGAGGTTTCCCCGAAGCCTAGAGATGATAGGAAATATTCATGTTACCTTGCCACTGGTGGTGTTAGTCTCATGTTGTTTCCGAACTGTTAACTATTTAAGGAATAAACTCCTTCTGTATGCATCGAGGTTACTTGGGTAGCACCCCTTTGCACGTTTTAAAAACAATTGACTTACTAAAAAACACATTTCTGTTGCAGCCATCTTTCCCTGGATCACATGTTTGGCCCTTGGGGTTCAAATGACTAGAGTACTTCGACTATGCACAATACATGAATTTCTTTTCCTCTTTCTAGATTAGTCTCTCTTGTACGCAACTTGTGCACTTGGAATGTGCATTTTGAGCTTTTCAATGAAATTTTTACAAATAAAAAAAACTCAACTCACCCACAAAGCTCACACAACTGATTTCTAGTCTGCGGGTATGTAACATTCAAAATGAGTCCTATTTTAGTTAATATGCTCTAATGGAGAAATCCCATAAGCCTGACTTTGCAGTTCGGTAGATTAACCCAGTTTTTGGTTGTATTCATGTACCTCAGGGCACCGAGAAAGTTCTTAATTGCTGGCAAAATTACAAACTACATTGGGGTGGTGAAAGTTTTAAAACTTTTGCGAGATGCTTATGTAGAGTCTCTCTTAAAAATAACATAATTTTGAACTATTGCACTTGTAGTTAAAAAAAATAGCTGATAACAGGTATGTGGCAAGTGAACTGAACTGAAAACCATTACCTTTAAGCTTGAGCATCAACCTCCTTATCTTCCACATCATTTGTAGCATTATTTGCCTCGCCAGCATCAGCATCCTCCACGGGAGGCTGAACCTGCTCGTCCTCTGGCAGCGGTTCCTCTACATAATCATTCTCGAACGCATCTGGTGGCACCTCATAGATCCTAACCTGCGGCTTAGACGGGTCCTTCACAAGCACATACTTGCCCTCATTCAATTTCATGCACAGGTCAACAATGGACTTCACAATCCCCCACATATTCAAAGTGTTCAAATTAATCTGCCCCGCAAACTCCCTCGGCTTGTACCCAACAACCGCCAATATCACATGGTTAAAATGATCACGAGGATGAACCCGCGAGACATAGCCCAATTTCATCAGATCCGCGCCAGCTAGCAGAGCTTGAGAAGTCCATTTCGCCAACTTGTTCGCATTGTTCTTCAGCTCGGTGGCCAATACAGCACCTCTTTGAGTCTCAAGCTTCTGCCTCCAATCAACACCAGAGTATTTGGGATCAAACTCATTGAGCGCATTCAGGGTGAGGAAGGACCTCTGCTTGTTCACCTCGACCACACTCTGGACCTCACACCGCGCCACCAAGTACATGTCGTTGTCGAGCTTCCACCGCCTATACCTGTACGCCACGGAAGCGACCTCTTCGCCTTCGTTTGCGAAGGGGTTGGACTCGTCAAAGGTCACCTTGTTCCCATCCCTTATCAGAACCTGCTGAGAGAAATTCTGGTTGATGTACGCGGCCTCGAGACCGAGCGAGTGCGCGGAGTTGATATCGTCCTTGGCCTCCGGCAATGGCTCCTGTGAGGTCTCGTGCACCGAAAGCAAATCGAGCTGCGAGCCGTCCCTCTTATCGAAGAACAGCTTGTTTCCAACCCTCTGAACAACAATGTCCCACGAGTAAACCGACCTCGGCGAGCACATGAGCGTGGAGAGGATTGCATCGGTGGCGAAGACGGTTGCCTTGTCCTCGTTAGCGAGGCGGCGGATGACCGGATCATCTGTGGTTGTAACCTTGAAGAAATTGCGGTTCTTGAAGCGCTCGAGGCGACGCTCGTTTTTCGGAGTGATGCGATCGTAGGAACGATCATAGAACTCAAGCGCGCCGCAGAGAAGGAGGTCCTCCGGTTCGGGAACGGAGAAGGAGAGCTTGGAGAAGGTGGAGAAGGGGATCTGATCTAGCATGTTCCACTCGGGTTGAATGTCCACAGAGGACTTGAACACGGCGGCCTCGCGGCGCTGCGAGTTGTTCGAACGGTTGAGGTGGTAGAGACGGTCGCGGCGGGCGCGCTCCTTCTCGGCCTCGCGCTTGCGGGCTTCGACCTCCTCGTCTCGCCGCTGAGGGAGCTGGCGCTGAGGCTGGAACCGCCACTTAGGGCCGAATCTCGGCTTCGGGGGCGGCTTGCCGTCCACGAGGCGGAATGAGTCATCATCGGCGGAAGCGGGGAATGAATCGTCATTAGAGAAGTCGAAGACGGAGTCAGAAGGGTTCTTTGAGCGGGCCGGGTTGTTGTAGTTTCGGGTCCAGTCAGCGATACGGCCAAGCTTGTCGGAGCGGGAGAAGGGGGCGAAGGGCACATTCAGAGGGAGGTTGTTGTTGATGTTGCCGGAGACGACGGTTGTGGTAGCGCTGGAGGAATCGGGTGGGCCCCATCCGTCGGGGTTGAATGGGACCGATCCGACTTCGAGTCCTACCATGTTGAAGGATTCGTCTTGCTCCTCCGGTATTGGATCTGGGTGCCAAGTGAGGAAACACCGAGTGAAAACCCTAGGCGACAATTGAAACCCGAGGGTTTTGGAATGGGGAAAGGATAGAAAAGAAATTCAATCGAAAAACCTGGAAAATTTTAATCATCCATAGGGCCTGGTTTGTCTTGATGGACAATTTTCCAACTTGTTGGGTTTACGTGTTGTCCACATGTGCCCCCGGCCCAATGGGCCTACACTTTGAGGGAACTTTTCAGACAACCTAGGCTTATTATAGGGCAGGGTGTATTAGGCCAGGTCCATAATGGCACGATTGAATAGAGTATAGACTAACATTTGTCCCACTATTATACTAGGTTTTATCACGGATTTTGGCAAGGTAAATTTATTGGAAAAGGTCCTCTCAACTGAACAATGTGTTAGAATTTGCCTAAGAATTAATCAAACAATGAGTAGTGCTATTTGAAAAGTTGTGGATATAATTGTTTTGAGTTACGCAAAAAAAAAATATATCTACCTTAGTTATATAAGTGCCTATGCCGATGAACAGTAATTTTTGGTTCACTTTTTTGTTTCCAATTATGCCCCTCATTTTATCAGAAAATTCCCATTTATTTTGTCTTTTGCCGATTGTGTTTGCTGCCATTTTACGCTAGTTTTTCTTTTAAGTTTATCTCTTCCACAACTTTGTTTCCTCTCTAACTCGTAGCGTTCCCATAAAAATTTTTCTCTCTTTTATATTTTCAGTGTCCTGTGTTTCCCAATTTCTCACAAAAAGCTTTCAGTCCTTTGGCGTTTGGAATGGAATTCTTCGAGTTAATAGAGTCAAAAAGGAAATTCTTAATTGAAATATGGGATCGATCGATCAAGGTTGTATTTTCTTTAATATGAAATATGGGATCGATCGATCAAGGTTGTATTTTCTTTAATATGAAATATGGGACTTGAAGTGTCTAATACTTCTTAATTGACTGTTTCTCATCTCATCTCTTCTCATATCTCATTTTTCAATCTCGTATCATCTCTCATCTCATCCTGTCTCTTATCTCATTTCTCATCTAATCTCATCTCTTATTCTTATCTCATCTCATCTCATCTCTCATTCTTATCTCATCTCTCATCTCTCATTCTCATTAGTCATCACTCATCTTATTTGTCATATCTCATTCTAATATCATCTCTCTCATGTCATGTCATCTCATTCTCATATCATTTCTCATCTCATCTCATTCTTATGTCATCTCTCTCATCTCTCATCTCATTTAATTTCATCTCATCTTTTCTTATCTCTTATCATCTCATCTTTTCTTATCTTTTCTAATCTCTCATTCTCATGTTTTTTTTTATAATATGAATAGTTTGAAATGTCACTCTAATATTTTGACAACACGTTTTGAAATCTCATATTGAAACTAAAATGATTGTTACTACATTCTCATTCTAATATCATCTCTCTCATGTCATGTCATGTCATGTCATGTCATTCTTATGTCATCTCTCTCATCTCTCATCTCATTTCATTTGATCTTATCTCTTATCATCTCATCTTTTCTTATCTCTTCTAATCTCTCATTCTCATGGTTTTTTTTTTTAATACGAACAGTCTAAAATGTCACTCTAATATTTTGATAACACGTTTTGAGATCTGCATATTGAAACTGAAATGATTTTTACTACATTCTCATTCTAATATCATCTCTCTCATGTCATGTCATCTCATTCTCATATCATTTCTCATCTCATCTCATTCTTATGTCATCTCTCTCATCTCTCATATCATTTCATTTCATCTCATCTTTTCTTATCTTTTCTAATCTCTCATTCCCATGGGTTTTTATTTTTATTTTAATATGAACAGTTTGAAATGTCACTCTAATATTCTGATAACACATTTTAAGATCTACATATTGAAACTGCAATGATTGTTACTGCATTCTGAGCTCTCTAAAAAGACTTATGTTTACATACTAATACATATTCTCTGTATACTGAGTTGTTGATAATTCACCCCTTATTTCTACAATATTTTTTAGATTGTTTGAATGTTTTAGTTGAAGATTGAGATTAAGGAGCATGAGCGAGATTATTTAAGCATAATGGATTAAGTAAAAAAGAATGTCATTGTTATTGGAGAATGTTATTCAATAAAGTTGGTTTGATGACGCGGTATGTTAAGAGGTTAACATTTTTATTAAGACTTTGTAATGTGTTTAGTTAATTATTTTGGAATAGTTGGTTTAAGTCATTGAGATCTATGTGTAATTGAGAAATTAGAGTTTATATTTGTACTGTGAGATACAACTTTAAGCGAGAAGAAGTAACTCTTCGACCTATCTGGAATTAGGGCATTACATATGGATCAACAGACTATGAGTCATGAGGGGGCTCTTAAGGGAGTTGGAGATAGTGATGTCAATAACTCGACAAATGCATATAAGTTTGATTCAGAAAATGTATGAATAACAATTGTTGAAATGATAATTTGTGATGAGCTTCCATTTAGGATAGTGGAAATTGGAGGCCAGGGATTTTGGAAGTTATGTAGATCACTTGAACGAAGGTTCCAAGTGCCATCTCGAACCACTGCAATGAGAGACTGTATTAAACTTTTTAAAATGGAGAATGAGAAGTTAAGGAAAATATTTAAGATAGTTGGACGGGTTAATTTAACCATTGGCATGTGAACGTCAATTCAGAACTTAAATTATGTGTCTTACTGCACACTTTATCGATTGTGAATTAAAACTACACAAAAGAATTATAAACTTTTGTATGATCCCTAATCACAAAAGAGAAACAATTGAAAAGTGTTTAGATTGATGTATACAATATTGATGTATTAACAAGATCTTTACTGTTACAATTGACAATGCTTCCTCAAATGATGTTGTCATCAAGTATTTGAGGAAATTCGTTGGAGGTTATTTATTGGAAGAAAAGTATATTTACATCAGGTGTTGCGCCCATATTACGAGTCTTATTGTGAATGATGAGCTAAAAGATTGTGATGATTCAATTATAAGAGTGCGCCATGCGGTTAGATATGTTAGATCATCTCTCGCAAGAATGGAGAAATTCAAAAAGTGTATAAAGAAAGAGAAAATTGATTGTACAAAATTTATATGCCTTGATATTTCCACAAGATGGAATTCGAATTATCTAATACAAGAAGTAGCAGAAACATTTACAAAACCATTTTTGTGATTGGAGAAGGATGATGATTCTTTTCTTTGTTATTGTCGTAGTATGAACTTAAGTCCCATAAACTCTAGTGATTGGGAGAGAGTTAGACAATTGATAAAGTTTTAGAAGATTTTATGATGCTACTGTGAGACTTTCTCCCTCTTTGTATGTCACATCTAATGCATATTTTCAAGAGTCTTGAGGCATCCAATCACATTTGTAAAAAATGAGTCAAAGTAATGATTCAATGTTAAAGTGTATGGTGGTGAATATGAAGAGTAAGTATGACAAATATTGCGATCTATTGAAAAGACTAACTTGATGATATTTATTAATGTTGTTCTTGATCCAAGATGCAAATTTAGTCTTTTACATTTTTTGTTCAAAAAAATATACGGTGGTAATTTAGTCGAATAAATGATTGGAAAAATAAAACAATTGATGATTGACATGTATGAGGAGTATAGTGTTGTGTATGGGAGTTCAAGTAGAGTTACCTATTCTGAGCCTCATTCTGTAGTTGATTTGGTATGATTAAGTATTGATAATTCAATTCTAATTGAACATCAAGTATGTACATAAACGGTCGACCAGTTTACTATATATATGTGTATATACATTTTAGGAAATTGTGATTTACATTCTTTGTCACACGAATTGATCAAACTGCATATATTCGTGCCTTGAAGTCCATATTGTATCCCGAATTCTATATATATATATCCAACAATTACATGTGTATATATTAAGTGTTGGTAGTGGGTACCCTATGACCCATGTTGTGTCTACATGGGTGGGGAGATTATTAATTAACTCCCCACCACTATTACTTAACTTCATGAAAGTAACCTCTCATGAGAAAACTCTTTAAATAAGAGTTTTATGTACATTAAATGAAGAAGAGTGAAGAAGTGAAAATATAAAAGAAAAACTCTCCTCTCTCTCTACAATTTCCTAGAGAAATTATCTACATCTCTTGATCTTGAAGCGTGAAATTTTTTAGAAGAATCTAGTAGCATCCTAAGCGACGTAGAGGTGCAATCAATAAAGTGACGTGGGATGTAAGACGAGCAAAGATCCTGGTTTGTGGAAATTTTGCTCCTTGAGGTAATTCTAATTAACCTCATTTAATATTGGTATCAGAGCTTATGCTGCTTGTTTTCGCCCATATGAATATGATTACATGTTGTTTGATACTTTGGAATGAATTTAAAATCATGTAATTGATGATAGGCCATGACTGTTTGTGTTTCAGATTTTTCATTAGAGGTTATAGTATGACATGTTTAAGGTTGAATTCTCTACATGAATACATTCTTTATAATGCCAGAATTATGTCTCTTAAATTTGGTGAAGTTTCATTGCATATAGAAGAAGAAATCCAAAACCCTAGTGTTAACACCGTGTTTCACACACTTTTAGGTTAAGCTTCAATAACTCAAATCTTTGAAAACGGGCCCTGCACATGGTAGAAAAGACTGCGGCTTTGAGAGGTGGGCCTAGGGTCTGGAGAACCTCCAATGCCAAAGTCAGTAAATATTCTTGGAATGTAGTCAATAAGTAAAATAGTCTAGGGATTGATTTTTGGTACCTGAAACTTGCTATTTATACCATCTGGGGAGGGTACAAATCGTCTTTTTTTCACAAAATCCATGCTTCTCTTTTTGTATATGTTGTCAGACTTTCTTTAATGCCGTGTGACTCTGTGTTGGTTTCATAAATGTGGCGTGTGATTTAATCAGCAACGTCATTAATGTGATGTGGTTCGCTGACCCCTGATAAGATTGATATGAATCGTAAATGACCTGATGCCGATGAATTGAGGGTCCTCCATGTTTTTCGTGCGTTCTGCGTGTATACTATTCCCTAAGGTGGCCTTAGTGTGTCAGGTCGATCTGTCTTGTCGACCCGACGACGCCCCTTCTTGATTGAGATTATGTTCCTTGTTTGGATAAGGAATCCCTTAGGCCGAGCTTCTGGGCCAAGACCTGGTGGGCCTTTCTTAGGGGGAAAATCCCCTTACACCTAGTTTTAAGGTTCATGTTTAGACTGTGACTTTGAGCTAACTTTTAACTAACCAAATCTTATTTTTTGGAAATACATTTTATATGGTAGAAAGTTGGATTTATAAGTTTTAATTTGACATATCATACGCTTAATTCGGACTTAGTACTAATAATTTATGATCGATTAAAATTAGGTGGTCGAAATCAAGAAAAACCAGAAATTTAGGTTGAGGAGGAAGACGATGAACAATTTTTTTTTTTACCAGTCTCACTCTTGGCCACAGAGAGTGGATCCATCCTTGCACTTGGGGTGCATTTTTGCTCACTTTATCGACATACATATACATTAAGATGACTGAACTTTGTGTTTAGACATCGAAAAACACCGAGAACGATGGATGTGATATACACTTCGTGGCAACAATTTAAGCAGAGGCAAGACAACTTCTAGAGCCAAAACGAAGTCCACACACATAGGAGGCACGTGGGAGCGCGTGTGGCGGTTTCTAGGGCCCATTTTTTGCCACATGTGGCATGTGTAATCTTGTGTTGGTATCTAAAGTTGATTCATATATATTTTTTAGGTTGAGAGCCAAAAAAATGTTTTTAAAATTATTTTTATTAAAATGCTTAATAAATAATAAATATATGTTTTTGGGATACTAGTCATACTTCCTCAAGTCTAGTTTTTTCTATGTTATATAAATATTTATATAGATTAGTTATGGATGCATCTATTGAATTATTGTTAAATGCATGTCCATATTGAATATGTGTCTCTAGATTTGATCACCTATTAAACCCTTCTCATTAGTTGAGAATGTGGATTCTCTATCCATTGAACCATCGTGCATACCAATATGATTGGATGTCATTTTTTTTTTAATTAAAATAGATAGAGTTGACATTGGTAATTTATTGTGATCATGTGTAACGTATGTATTTATTTTTATATGAATGAATAAGGTGTAGCTTATAAGTATATCGATAATATGACATCCCTATTTATTTATTATTTTCCTAGAAGGTCTGTAGTAGAATTCTTTTTGGAAATATAATATTGAGAATGCAATTTTATTATTGAGGCCATGTAAAAGGGTGTGTTTCATGTCTATCGATATGCTTTAAGGTCACCTTAACATGATGCACCAAATTACTAATGAGTTTTCGGGTGGAGCCTATATGCAATGTATTTAGCGCAATGATTATGGTTATATATATATTTGATAAATGATATGTGCATGAGTTTTGAGTATTTTTAAAAAAACTTCTGTATAAATTTTATTCAAAATTAATTAGATATGATATTTGGACTTATATAGTAGGAGATGATTACTACCATTTCGCAAAATTTTTGATCTTACTATGTAGGAAGGAATTCCATGGTCTAGTTACATTTTGGAATAAAACTAAATGTGAGCTAATGTCAATCTCGCGTAATGAATGTAGTGATAATAACTACTAAGAACGTGGTTGCTAACCTTACTAAAGGAGAGAAATTGGTGAGACCAACTATAACATATGGCATATGAAAATCTACTATCTACTTAATGAACAAGAGGTCTTAGAAAATTTGTCTTACATTATGATACAACCTAAAGAAGTGAATACTTTCCAACATCATCGTGATATGGAAGCCTAACAGGTTTGGACAAAGAAATATCGGTACGCACGCTTTACCATGCTTAGCAACATGCACAATGATCTTATCAGGAAGTTTGAGAACTAGCTAAAATATATGAA
Source organism: Pterocarya stenoptera (assembly GCA_003123785.1). Lineage (NCBI taxonomy): Eukaryota > Viridiplantae > Streptophyta > Magnoliopsida > Fagales > Juglandaceae > Pterocarya > Pterocarya stenoptera. The sequence goes on from QEOT01123572.1 coordinate 32,799, forward strand.
GCCAACTGAAAATTGCCTATGAGGGGACATCAGCTACTAGGCTCCAGGCTCTCATTTTAAGGTTTGAGCAGTATGTTATGAAGCTTAAACATACCATGATTGAGCATTCAGGTCGATGTCTGCCTTGATTCTTGATCTAAAGACTGTTGGTAATAATCTCACTGGTGAACAATAAGTTACTGATATGATACGATCTTTGCTCGAGTCAACATGGGGGCCAATGAAGCTCGTTTTGACACATAGTGAGAATATTAAGACTTTTGCTGATATATTTTATCATTTGGAGCTAGCGGTGGAGCGCATAGATGCACACCGTAATACTCTTATTGTTCCCAAGTTGAAAAGTGCAAGACATTTAGGATTAAGCGCAAGCAACATAGGAGATCTACCAGAGCGACAAATAGTCCTGGGCTAAGGGATGAAAAAGTAGCAAAGCGCCGCAGAGGCAAGCATGCTGTCAAGGATAAGTCTAAATTGAAGTGCTATAATTGTGAAAAAGTGGGACATTTTGCTCGTTAGTGCACTGAGGCAAATAATGTATGCACTAAATACAACTTTCTCATTACTTATGTTTGTTCTCATATTTTTATTACGCAGTCAATCCTTGAATGGATTATAGACACAAAAGCAACCAAACATGTAGCTCGAGATCTAGTTGGGTTCATAGATTATAGAAGAACATCAACTGGTAAGTAGTACGTTATATTGGGTAACGAATCTCAGGAAGAAGTGCTTGGAGTTGACACCTACCAACCGAAGATGTGTCTAGGCACTTGTTACTTCTTCATGATGTGCTATATGCACCTAATGTTCAATGTAATATATTTTCAGTTTTTTTTTTTTATGTTGGAACTTCGTTTTACTTTTCACTTTGATGACCTTCAACTGGACTTTTATTTGGATAGGGTTTTGTATGGACATAGTTTTCTTTCGAATGGTTTCTTTATGTTGGATTTAGATAATTCTCCATTTTCTTTTATGGTTTCAAATAATGATGATGATGTTTCTAATTCATTGAAAAAGCATGTTAGATTAGGCCACATAGAAAAAGATAGAATGGTTAGATTAGCTAAAGAAGGCTTATTAGGGTCTTTCGCTAATGTAAGCCTACCTATGTGTGAGCCTTGTTTAGTTGGTAAGGTTTGTAGGAAACCTATGAAAAAAGTTAATTAACCTCCTATGAAAAACGTCTTTAAATAAAAGTTTTACATACATTAAATAAATAAGAGTGAAAAAGTGAACGTACAAAAAAAGAACTCTCATCTCTCTCTACAATTTTTTAGAGAAATCATATAAATCTCTTGATCTTAAAGTATGGAACTTTTTAGGAGACTCTCATAACCTCCTAAGCGACGTAGATGTGCAATCAACAAAGTGACGTGGACTATAAAACAAGCAAAAATCCGAGTATGTGGAAATCTCACTCCTTAAGGTAATTCGAATTAACCTCATTTAACACTAAGGAATCGATAGGTCTTCTGAGCATTGCCATTACCACAGCTTAATTAATTGTGTACGTACCAAATAATGAATTAAGCAAAACGTGACTATGTTATAAAACAAATAAATATTGTGTGATTTGCTCGATCGAGAGAGACTAAGAAACAGAGTTTCAAAATTATCTGATACGTATACATGATTGAGTACTACTCTTCTAATTTTCTTCAAAAGCCTTGAACTGAGATAATTTACAATGACATGATATATGTACAGTTCGATCGATCTGCCTCTAATTCTATACTTTTTTACTTTTTTTTTTTTTTAATTTGACACCAAAAACTCTCCAAACAAAAATAAAAGAATGCGGCTCAGTCAAAATGGAAAAGTACAACTGTCCAAGCATGTCACCTAAATCTACCACAAAAAGGGTTTGCCTCATTTGGGAGCAATTCCAAACTTGTAAGTCTATAGCACTACCATATGAATATGAACTACAATAAGTACTAGCACGGGACCATAAATGGTACTAACAAGAGAGAATGAAACATAGTTCGGGAAGTTCCATAACTCGAGTCATTTCCATCGTGCTCATGGAAGCCCATTCATTGTCTCATGCAGTTGCCGGGATCAGTCCATTGGATCTAAAGCCACGGCCCCTTCCACGATTTCCCCTCCCACCGCGTCGTCCACGGCCTTGAACAGGTGCTTCTCGATGGTATCCTCCCTCTTGCTGTGTATCAACTTGAGGTCCATTATGCCATCCCCTTCCACGGCCACGGAAACCACATCCTCTTCCACGACCCCTACCCCTTGCATTGCCTTGACCGCGGTCCCAACCTCCATCCTCATAATCAGCTGCCACAAAACCATTCCCTCTAGCTTTTGCCCTTTCTCTGCCGCCACGGCCCCAACCTCGACCATTAGGTGAACCCTCTCCATCATAATCTGTCGCTTTTGCCTCTAATTCTATACATGTATGCACTTATAATTAATGACATACTAGTACTAATTAAGCCATCACTACAACAAATAGTGGTTTTTAGGACAGAATTTTTTCTCACAAATACTATTTGGTAGCAAATAATTATATTTTGCCACCAAAATCACGTCGTTGGAAAATTCTCGCCGCAAATAATTATATTGGACCATTTTTTTGTCACGATTTAGAATCTGTGAAAATTAATGATTTTTTCTCACAAAATTAAGCTCATCAGAAAAGATTTGTAGATAATATTTTTTTTCAACGATATATGCATTTATTAGTGATGGAATTAGTTGGTGACAAAAAATTTACAATTCCCGTGAATACAATTTGGTTGCAAATAATTACAATTTGCCACCAAATTCACGTCGTTAGAATAATCTCGCCGCAAATAATTATATTAGACCATTTCCTATTTGTCAGGAATTACAATCTGTGACAATTAAAGGTTTTTTTTCCACCAATTAAGATCATCAGAAAAAGTTTACACATTACATAAATTACTCTTCCCACCAATCAAGATCATCAGAAAAAGTTTGCGGATAATATTTTTTTATGATGAAATATGCATTCATTTGTGACAGAATGAATTGGTGACAAAAAATTAATTATTCCTGAGAATAGTATTTGGTAGTAAATAATTACGTTTTGCCACCAAATTCACGTCATTAGAATAATCTCGCCGCAAATAATTATATTAGACCTTTTTCCTATTTGTCACGAGTTACAATCTGTGATAATTAAAGGCTTTTTCCCACCAATTAAGATCATAAAAAAAAGTTTACACATTATATAAATTACTCTTCTCATCAATCAAGATCATCAGAAAAAGTTTGCAGATAATATTTTTTTACGATGACATGTGCATTCATTTGTGAGAAAATCAATTGGTGACAAAAAATTAACTATTCCTGCGAATAATATTTAGTAGTAAATAATTATGTTTTGCTATCAAATTCACGTCGTTAGAAAATTCTCATCGCAAATAATTATATTGGACAAAATTTTATTTGTCACGTGTTTTAATCTGTGAAAATTAAAGTTTTTTTGTCACAAAATTAAGATCATCAAAAAAAATTTATAGATGATATTTTTTTACAACGACATTTACATTTATTAGTAACAAAATTTGTTGGTGACAAAAAAATTTAAAATCTTATATATTTACATAAATCACTTTTCCCTCTTATTTTCATTTCTCATTTCTCTCTCTCTCTCTCTCTCTCCTCCCTTCCTCTGTTCCCGCCGAAGCCCCCTCCCCTGTTCCCTCTCTTCTACTTCGACCACAGCGGCGCCGCCGCGTGCAGCCATCAGTCACCGGCGTCAGCCTCCCCTCGCCGACATCAACCTCCCCTCGCCGGCGCCAACCTCCCCCAGCCCCCGCGTCGCCGGCATCATCCCTCCATCCCGAAACAGCCCCCCTCACCCGATCTGCTCTTCTCTTCAGCCCAGCGCCGCCGCAGCATCCCACCGTCGCAGACCACCACCACCACCTCACCGGACCACCCCCACCTCCGATCTACCTTCCCGCACGCCTCCCTCCCTCTCCTCCCCACCGAATCGAGGCCCATCCCTACACGGGTTCTATGCGTCGCACGGCCCAAATCTGCCGCCAGCGGCAGCCGCACCACCTCTTCGAGGCCACCAGCCATCCACCGGCACCCCCTGCTCCCCCATGGCCAGCCCGAGTCCCGTCTCCTCTCAGATCTGTGTATACCTCTCTCTCCCTCTCATACGTGTTTTTGTAGTTCTATCACTGATTCTTTATTGTGTGGTGAATTTTGCAGATGGAATCTTTAGAGTGGATAAGAAATCTGTAGAACCATTACTACTTCAAAGCAAGGTAAGTTTCAATGGCTTGATGAATTATTATCAGTTTGTTAATGTTGCCAAATGCATTTCATGCATATTTGATAAGCTATGGTTAAGTATTTGATACTATGAACGATTAGTTGAATATGATGGCATGATGTTGTGTACACAGAAACAAACTTGCATGCTTTTTATTGTGATCAGATCTTAGTTACTCTGTCCTTGATAATGGAAGTAGATCTTTGCAATACAGGTTTTAGGCTCAAATTGATCATAGCCGAGAAATGGGTAAAAATCTAAATGAAAATTAATCAATTACAGTAAAGCAACCCTCTTAAGTCTAATTTCTTATTGTGCTAGTTTTTCTTGTAATGATGTCTTGTGCTCTAATAATCTAGATTGGGATGGGAAGAAATCCAACTGATTAAAGTTGTGGCTTGGGTAGTTTTAATCATTGAATTTAACCTTGTACAATTTGACAAAGTTGTAGACTTATGTTAAACATTATAGTTGGGGTGCGAGCTCTTTATTTATTGTTAGTTTAATTCTCATGCTTTTCTTTATTTTTCATTTTTGCATGAATAGATTTAAGAAGCCCGAGCAAGGTGGCTCTGCTCAAGTGAAATTCATGCAAGACTCTGCAATTACAGGTATTTCACAATCAATGTCAAGCCACTGACCTTGCCCGAAAGTAATTTCCTATTTGTATTAATTTTAATAGGATTGGTATAAGGCATAGATTTGTATGGCTTTCTCTCTTTCTCTCCCTTTTATGGGCTATTAGATTTATTTGGTTATTTGGTGTTGGAATGATGGACATGGGCAGTATACATGATTAATAGGTTTTATAATTTAGGTGAGTGTGAAGTGGAGTGTTGTGAATGGTTGCTAAGTGTGGATTGAAATGGAGTTGTAAGTGAAGCATGAAGATTATGAAGTATGGGGTTGTTTTGTTTTGTTTCTTGAACAATCAATGACTTTAGTGACACTAATTGTGTGCTTCTTCATTGTTTTGTTTTGTTTCTTCATTGTGAGTTTGGGATATTGTTATACTAGTATTTTTTTTTTTTAATTTCATAAAAGACTATTTCCGACGATCATAATTCGTCAGAAATATTTTTTTTTGGTCGCAAATGCGTATTTCCCACGTTTTTCACCGCGGCATATAAGTATTTCCAACCCCAATTAACCATGGTTGATACACTTTTTGCCATGAAAGTTCGCACTTTTTGCGAGGGAAAAAATCGTCGGAAATAAGAGTATTTCTAGCAAATATTTCACTCGTAGCTTTAAGCACTATAAGTTGCCACGTATTTCTGAGGAGTCAGCTACGACTCGAAATGGTGAGAAAAAGTTATTTTGGACAAAAATATGGATTAATTGCGACAAAATAACTCGTGGGAAAAAGGCTAATTTGTTGTAGTGCATATATATCAGAAGCTAGCAGCTGATCAAATATTACTAGATCCAGATCATCATCATCATCCTGCATCAGTAGCTAGCTAGCTAGCTAGGTACTTAGCCAGAGAATTATAAATTACAAGCACAACTAAAGTTATCTCGATCGCTAGTTATTGGCATTTGATGTTCAATTACTCTAATTCCTAGCTAGCTAGCTGTAACTTTTAAGTATATAATTTCTTCCTATTTTTTTTATCAAATAAACCATCTCCAATATTTATAAATACAACATCAACATATATCATTTTCTACTTAATTCCAAATCCCAATTAAGCAATATCTATATATATATATATATTTCCTATAGTATTCATGTACATAATTGTGTATATCATGATCGTGATTCATGAATATACCCTAACAAGTACGTACTATACTATGCATTCAGTAAATTATGGATGTGGAAATCAGGATCAGTACTAAATAAATATATATATATATATATATATATGTCCAATGTGAATCGTCAAACTTCTCCATGAGAAGATATATCGTGTGATATTGCTTGTTATTTAGACGCAAGTGGATACAAACACATGACATGCACTGATGTTTTTTAATTGGGCAAGCATACAATATTATTTGAACTCATATTAATTTTAACTTGCATTAATAGCAAAAACGGTAACACGCATAACACTAATTAATTGGGAACATAAGGTTTATAGTTGCCAGAGAGAACTGAAATCTCATGATCGATCGATTCTTATTTCATCGATCGTATCATCATCATATATATATATAGTACTTCAAATCACATTGACATCACTGACAAACTTCTTTAGTCTCTCAGATATTCTTGCAGCTTCATAACCCATCGATGCTGACTCCCCAACCTACAGATCAATATATATGAAGCCAAAAATAGGTTTATCAAACAAACAAACAAACTCGAGACATTAATCTTTCGCAAAAGAGGGCTTGAGATCAAGGAAAAATAAAAAAAATTGCCTACCTTAGCATGTATTGTGTGGAACACTCTATCTTCAACAACACTGAAACCGGCATTAATAATCTCAGCTCCTTCTTCATGAAGTACACGAACAGTCTCCTTGAACACGAAGTGAAAATCCAACCTAGTTATCACAACCACCTTTAACGCAAAACCTGCAATTTCCTGAATCTCAATTTGTGGTAATCTTAACCCCACCGTCACTCCGCTATTTGTGCTTGCGTCGGGCCTTTCAATTCCCATTAAGTTGTCTTTGTTCTTCTTCATTTCCTCCAAGTTTGTCTGTAGCTGCTTTATATAGTTTGCAGCTTGATCTAGCTGATCCGGTAGCGATGCGGCCACTTGATCCTGCGCAGCCCCATCAAAAGTTCATGATCATCATCTGTTACTGTTAGCAATAATGTATTATATGTACATGTGTTGTGAGTGCGTGCTTGAGAGAGAGAGAGAGAGAGAGAGAGAGAGAGAGAGAGAGAGAGAACTCTTGAACTTTGATGGGGAACAAGAGAATTGAGCTCGGAGTAAAGGGCCTTCATATGATTTCTCCTATTTCGCTCTATGGTCTTTCGATCAGTTCTGGATGACGAACTAGGGTTGTTCTCCATCGATATGCCAAGTTTTAGCCACACAAATGAGTTAAAAGCAGAAGAAACAATCAAATTCATCTGACGTTTTGGGCATTAACTTGTTGAAATCTTTTTATCAGACTCCATAGTCAAAGGTGAAAGCAATATATATATACATATATTATCACGTGATTCACGTGCCACTGGAATTTCTTTAAAAAAGAAAAAGAAAAAAAGTGGCTGATTTCAGAGTAGGGTGGTGGGGATGACTAGCTAGTTAGTAGTTATGCTTGTTTAATTTCTGCTGCATGCCGATATACAGTAGAAGACGAATTTCGTAAAATTAAAACTAAAATTAATTAACTGTATGAATTTCGGCTTAATTACCAACGTTTTACATATTTATCAACAAGACTAGTAGTTATAATAGTCAAAATTCAACACGGACGGTTTTCTTTTGTCAATGTTGTTAACTCCGGCCAGCATATTTCCTGTGAAAAATGCATGTATATATTATATATATATATTTTATTTTTAAATTCCATCAATAGCAATTAATTAACTCGATGGAAATTAGACTGACTTTGCTTAATTTCAAAATATTACGGTCTACCCGGCCCGCTGTGAATAATAAAATTCTATGTACGACGTTGTTGGAAAAAAATAATTGCAAATTAATGAAGAGCAGCATGCATCATTGCTAAAAAGGGCGCTGTCGATATGTAATTTGTATAGGCGCATGCTATTAATTACTCAGAATTTCGTTTTTCCAATTTTCAAATTTTAAATAGTACTCATGACCATCCGGGCATTTATTTCTAGTACTTATTGATCTGTACATGTTACGCATATATATCATAAATATTGCATGTGTTATCGAAGGTAAACTACTGAACCATCTGATGTTAGGTCATTCAAACCCTAGCTAGCTGCAACTGCGTGCTTGCATGAACAGATAAGATGCATGCAAGGAAGCCAAGCAATTTCAGATCATTTTTTTTTTCCTTCTTAAAGTTTGTTCTATATACATAGATTGTCGCATAGACGTCCCTAGTTCAAATTTATGCCCTGTAAACCAGCTTGCACACAATTAATGGATATTCAATTACTTATATAAATCATTTATAATGAATCATTCATTTTCTATCTAATAATATTATTTGTTTTATTGTTGAAATATTGCGCGCCCTGGTAAGAATAATAACGTGGAAATTGCACCGACAAAGCCATGATGTTCGTTGATCAAGCAACAAAAAGATGAAAGATCAGTAACAAATGCATTCATGCATGATTATCCATGACCAAAAGCTAAAGAAAAAAAAATCCCGTCGACGGGCGTGCCAATTGCCTGCAGGCATCAATATCGTGTACGTGTAACAATATTGCATTAAAACTGATGATATCAAACGATGTTTGTTTGTCTCGACTTGGACTCTGCGCGCGAGCAGGCTGCAGCTAGCCTCGTGAAACATGCACAATTATTTAAGCAGCCGTACTATTAATAAAGCAACCGGCCAAGACATGCAAATATTACGTACAAGACAATATTATTGTCAAACGAATTTAATTGCTAGATATGCATACTACAACTGATATCTTCACATTCTCAATCATCAATTTGATATTCCATCGAGCTCACAAATGAAGGATTTTTCCTATTTTTTCACGTGTACATTTGACTTGATCGATCGATCATCGGATCAAAACATGCCGGAATTAATCTCATCGGGTTTCTTACTCTTTTATCTTGAAGGACTCCTCCATATTACTGCATCAATACTGATCTAGATCAGACGTTCATGGACTTGATTGGACCAAGTATCAGCTATTTACTTTTTCAGTAACAACTGCCTCACTACGCACGCCATATATGAGTGATGAGACTCATATTGTACTGCTATTTTACAACGACGTTCACTTCCTTCTTAAATTCAAGATTTGGGTTTCGTCGAAATTTTATCGGTTTAAAAGTACTACTAAATTTTCACGCGCTTAATATTGATATGATCCATAATCCTTTGGGTGCATGGTTAGTTATAATTAACTTATAAGTTCTGTCCACATAGCACAGTATATATATATATATATAGACTATATATGACCACGCGCGTACGTGGGTAGTAGTACTTGATGAGGCAGCAGTGAGGCACAAGCCAATGCCGCAATGTCAACATCGAAAGATGATGCATGTGTTCTATTGCCTGCCAACTGGTCAACTTACTTTGTATGCATCACAACCTTAGAATGGTTCTGGTTGTCGTTGACAGGTCGTATATATGTGCAGAAAACTTCAAGAGCACTGCATCAAAAACATAAATAGATAATAAAAAGAGAGCGAGGATAGCTCTCTGCAGACAATAATCTCATCCTTGAGAGGAGGAACTAGATGGGCCATCTCACTTTAGACTTTGAGGTAAAATGTGAGGCAGGGAATCAGACCCATGATCCTCTTGCTTCTAAATTAAAACAACCCGAATGCTGTGCCAGCTTGTGGGGTTTGCTTTCTGATTTTTTTGAAACAAAAAGTTGAAAAGTTACAAGATACATCAAGAACTTAATTATTTCAAAGAATTGGGATCTGCAGCACCATTCCACTAGATAGATAATTGGTCTTCTAATTGGGCGGCCACGTTGTAAACATGCATTATATGACCATCGCATGTCTCATGCCTATCAGCTTCCTTGGAAACTTGTCTCGGGTCTTCACAGACTTTCAGGAACCAATCTTAACAGTCGATGTTAATAAATAATCTCACATTACTTGTAGATAAAGTCTTGGATATATTTATAAGAAATGAACAATTCTCTCTTGTAGAACCAGTTTTATGACATGAATTAGGCTCAATAATTTCTTCGTGGTATCAAAACCTACCATAGGAAGAATGAAGATCCATACTACTTATCCCATGATAAAGATCAGAAAGAAATATTGACATGCACGCGAGGGAAAATGTTGAGGAATAATCTAATATTGCCTGTAGATAAGATTTTGAATATGTTTATAAAAATGAATAATTATTTTTTATAAAATCAATTTTATAAGATGAGTTAGATTATAAATTTCTTTCAGTCAAATATAGTTGATATAACAACTTTTAAGGTCAAGATGATGGCTGACCACGAGAGCCCTCTTCCTCCTTTCCAATGAAATACCCTTTATTTGTTTATTCTATTTTATTGTAAAACGTCCAGTACTAGTCCAGTCACGACCATATAACTTTTTAGAGCAGCGATAAAAAAAAAATAGTTTATTTTTGCTCTGAATTGATCTCGTACTAACCTTATAAACCTTGTTTTTCTTTTTGGGTCCAAATAATAAATAAAATACCTTTTCATTCCAATTAGAAAAATAAGAAAGTGACAATATTCTAGCACATTCTGACAGATTGTCAGGCGGATTTTTTTTTTATTCGAAAGCATAATGATCAATTACGTACGTGGCAACATATGTGTCATATTGAGTTGGGAAAGTTGATTGGATTAGGGTAGTCATTAGTCAATTAGTCCAAGAAAAATGCTACTCTTGCAGTTAGATTTTACCGTTGATTTTTACCGTTCTGAGTTTTTAAAATTTTTATTTTTATTTTTTACTTAATGATTAAGTAAATATTTTTTAATAATATTATAAATTTTTAATTTTTTTAAAAATATTTAAATGTATTAAAAAAATAGATATAAAAAAATACAAAAAAAAAAAAAAAATAAACAGTTCAATTTACACTAACGATAAAGGAAGCTGTGGCTCCCAGCGGTGGGAGTAGCACCGCTCTTAGTCCAATACCAAGACTAGTTAATATATAAAGAAAAAACACATATAAAGCTTAGCTCAATTACTCAAAATTCGATGTCTCTATTAAGTTGTCAAGATCATTTGGTAGGTACGTAGGCAAATTCTTATAACTGAGTACAAAAAGTAGTAGAAAACAATAATCGTCTAAACTCTCGTGAATTCGTGAATCCCACTTATATTCTTGGCGTTTCTCGCTTCTATTCGATTCTTGTTATGATAATGACTAAAACCCATTGTATTATTATATGAAAGAATAGTACAAACTACAAAGACTAGACCTTGGTTATCTGCATTGGGTCCTTTGTATTTTAACCATACTTTTGAATTGATCTATTCCGTTAATCTAGTGTGGTAGTACCCGAAACACTATACATCTTCATTCTGCTTTGTTCCAAATTTTGGTCTGTTTAGGTGGCTGATTTCATATTACATCCGGTCCAGATTATTTTAAAGGAAATTTTATAATTTTCTTGAGTTTAGATGCTATTTTTATAAATTTTAAATCAAGATGGCATTCATGTAATTTTAAAATTTAAAAAGAATTATGAATATATATCTATAATTAATCTCAAAACTGTATATCGAAACGTATCGATATTAAAATATTTAATTTTAATATTTACAACATTGATTTTAACCTTACCTAACGACGCACCACCGCCATCTTGCTCTTTTGTTTTTATTTTCTTCAAATAAAAAATAAAAACGACGAAGAAATAGTGGAGAGAAATGGGCGTTTTAACCGTGAGTCATGTCCCATGGCCAGATTTCACCAACCATTTGCTTCGTTCAGCTTTAAATAATAATAAAGCAAATTTAAAAAAGAAAAAAGAAAAAACTGTTATATGCTTTAGGTTATGTTTGGGGAGATGAGAAAATTTTCTCATCTCTACTCATCCCATCTCATTATTACATCTTTTTCAAATTTCCATATAAAATATAATAAACAATTCAAATTTTTCAAATTTTAATTTAATTTTTTCAAATTCCAAAACAATAATAATATTAAAAAATAATATTTTAAACTTTCATCTTAACACTATTCACAAAATTTTCAAAAATTATCATCTTATCTCAACATCCAAACCTAACCTTAATGATCTGTATTTTGCAAACAGATTTCAACCAGCCATTCCTACAAGCTTTCAGTCAAATTGATCACCGACAATTGCGCTGCACAAGAAGCCTATAACTTCTGAAGGAGATGGAGTTCCTCCCAACAATATATTTTATAGAGACTCGTCCTAAAATTTGGAAGCTTACTAGAATTCCATTCGATACAAAAGAAGACCTTATAGAGGAAGAAACAAATTGAAGATAGATGCACATCCATACTTATTATTGAGAATATTGAGCTCGCGTCAAAATAATTGTAGGAATACTTCTTCTTAATTATCTTCTGATACACAATTCTAATGGGTGTGATTGTTTATATTTATAAGTTGGCGTAGATGATACACTTATAAGTAAAGTGCTTATGTATAAGAAATAGTTTGGTTTGAAAGAAAAATTTTAAAATTCAAATCTAACCATTTAAAGCTTACCATTTGATCGATGTAGATTGTGTACTCTATACACCGGTTTGAAATAGAATAACTCTTGTATAATTCCAAAATGATTCTGCCATGACGAGGTTTTTCATAAAAAATATTATTCCTTTAATAGAGTATTTCAATTTTTATCACCTCTTCTATGATATAAATAATATGAAAAAGTTCAAAAAAATTGAAAAAGTGGTAGACACTAGACAGGATTATAAAAACTCTAACCAAGTAATTACTTCGGGATATAGAGATGGTCTTCGGATTATTTGTGATTTTTGTGCTTTTTTTGAGAGGAAGGTTTAGGCTACGTTTGGATGTTGAGTTGAGTTGTGAATAATAATATTTTATGAGTTCCATTAAAATAAAAATCTCATCAATAATTAATTTAAAATGAAATGAGTTTAATCCAACGATAAAACACAACTTCAGTCATTTACTTTCAATACCATACAAATGCAGCGTTTAAAAGAACCCCATCCTAGTCCACATTTGTGGGCTGCATTGAAACTGTCCAAGTTGCATGTTGCACGAGGCCCACGTAACCCTCATACAAAATAACGTACAAAATATTCCATTCGACACAATAATATCGACTGAATTTATATTTACCACGGATTCAATGAAGCCAATCGGCATATTGGTTACATTATTGTATCTACACAAAATTTGATGGGCTTTTTCTTAAAACTAACCGAGGCCCAAGCAACCACTTTACGTGTCATGCAACTTAAGAAGAAAAAGTCAAATTTGGCAACCTTGATATTGACACTAAAGAAGCAACATTCAAACTAAGAAACTTGCACTAAAATTCAACGTGATTTTCGCGGTCAGCTAAGCAGTTGCATTGTATCTGCACCAATTTAGGGTATGCTCCACCTGCTCACCGGGAGTTATGGTGACGCATTTACATACACAGGTAAAAGAAAATTGAAAGACACAGAGATCAGAAACAAGAACAACTTGAACAAAAAGTGAATTGTTCTGTCTCGTTTGTTTTCACAAAGGAGATGAGTTGAGATAAAAATTGAATAAAATATTATTTTTATTTTGAAATTTGAAAAAATTAAATTCTTTATTTTATTTTGTATGAAAATTTAAGAAAATTGTGATGATTAAATAAAATGAGTTGAGAAGCTTTATGAAAACAAATGAGGATCGGCCTTCATGCAATGCTTGGTGAGTGCATATAAATGCATGCTCACCAAACTGTAACAATTTGATGTTGGGGGGGGAGGGGGGGATCTGAAAAAAATCTCATTGGAGATGATAGATAGATCTACAATGGTTTTAGCAAGAGAAAAAATATAGGCAAAGCTGATACAGAGGAATTTCATGACCACCAAAAAAGCAGAGAACTTATTCCATGCACAAACTCTTAGAGAGGACAGTTTCATCCAAGACATGATTGAATGAACACGGTTTGTGCTCCTAATAATATCTAGGTTATGGAACAGACACGGAGAGAACGTGAGAATGTCAGCCACTCCTGCTCCTTTTCCTTTTCTTGCTATAGATTCTAGTACCCATAGGTTGATGTAACCAGTATCCTAGAGAGAAAATACACGGAAAGAACGTGTGTAGACCATGCATGTGCATGTTTGTTTATGCTTTTATGCATGTACATGCATTTACGTGAAATGTATGCTACTTAAGACTATAGTCACATGTATAATCGTATAGGGCTACTGTCATCGCCACCAATTTGATGACATTATTTATGGGATAGGGGTCAATCCATTTTGCTTGACCCCAAGGGCAAAAAACGTCTTAAACTGTGTCATATGAAATTAACATACAACAGCATAACTTGTTTTCAACAATACTTGTAAAAATCCCTATCGATAAAACCCATTATGTTTTCATTTGGGGTTTGCTCTTTTTCTCTTTTTTTCCCCCCCTTCTTTTTTGTAAGTTGAATTAAAGAAAATCAACAATGATTCAAGCAAAGTGGTGTGAAAATCAAATAGTAAGATGAACCAAGTGTCTCAGGAGGGCAAACACTAAGCTGATTGTCATCCGTTTCGGAATTTAGTGTAAATAAAAGACATTTTCAGGCTAATGCATGCCTACTAATCTATTCATTCAGCTTCACATGAATGTAGAATAACACAATAAGAGAGGCTTAGAAAACAAACCCTCTTTTAATTACAATGACCTATTTCAGCTACAAAAGCCAGGTCCTATGAAAGATTCATGTGAATTTAGGTTTAGGCATTGATGAACTATTAGGATGCACGGGACCAAGCTTTTGGATCCAATGAAGAAGCCCTTTCTTATGATCTTGGCAAGTAGGATTTTGTACCAGGTTTAGGGTTCCATCACGGGCAAGTGAAGACTCAAATTGCTCCAATACCTTCACAACCTGCCAAAAATCCGGCCTTTTCTCCGGTTGCAAGGACCAGCATTGCTCAATTAAAGCTCGCATGGCAGGGGGACAGTCCCCTGGGATAACAGGTCTCAAATTCTGAAAATGCAAAATTTACCGGTGTTAGAATTGCACCCATAAAAACAAATCTAATTGTGATTCACGAGTTAGGTAACATGGGAAGAAAACCGGAGTGCTGAATACAATGAGAATATGGTGCAGTTAAAATCGATTCTCATTTCAAGTGCAGATTAAGAGTCAATGGTCATTCTATGTCACGATCAATTTTTTTATCGGTAAATAAAATTTTATTGATCATAAGAATGCCAAAGTCCAAGTATATGGGTCATATACAAGAGCAACGCCTAGGAGTGAATGTCACGATCATCTAATACTTAAAACATAAGTTAACATGCTTGAGTGAATTGTCTTAGTGCTAAATGAATGACATTGATTAAACACAGTCGGTCTCCGTTTATTTTTAACAATCTTTAAATAGATCACATGGCACAACTAAAAATTCAGAAAGATCAAGAGACTCAGGAAAAAAAAAAAAAGCAGGAACAAACCTTAATTACTACTGCAAAAGCAGCCTGCACGGGATTCATGTCCTCATAGGGGATCGTTCCAGCCACCATTTCCCACAGGATGAGCCCAAAACTGTACACATCAACCCTTCGCCCGTAGGATTTATGTTTAATCATCTCGGGTGCCATCCAGCGATAAGTCCCAGGGTCATCAGCTAAAGAATCGCAGTACACCTCCTCACAAGCTATACCAAAATCAGCAATTTTCATGCGGAAGTCTTGGTCAATAAGGATATTTTCTGGTTTAAGATCTCGGTGAATTACGCCTTGAGAGTGAATGTATTCCATTCCACGAGCAATATCCAGAGCAATTGCGATTAGTTTGTGTAAAGGAAGTGATTTATGCTCAAGCTTATGTAAATATGCCCTCAAGGAACCTTCTGATAGATATTCTGTGATGACACAATAAACTGGTGGCTTTCTGCATGCTGCTACAAACTGTGACAAAAATAATATCGGAAATAAGGTTTAATAAAGGCGCACCACAAACCTATTTACAATAATGATAATTTTGACCATGATTCAAGAACCAATAACGAATTAAAAACTTAAGGCTTAGCAAATATGTGATCAACACATTAAAAAACTGAATAAGCCAGAGGACAATTTCTGTCATAAAGCATATAGGCATGACGGAATAACAGAGAACAGGGGGGGAATAGAAGAAGTTTGATAACCTTTATGACACTTTGATGGTAGAGACGAGATAGAAGAGTGACTTCCCTATTAAATTGCTTCTCTAACCGAGCCCCCAAGGCTCCATTTTCGTCATCATCAGGCACCCGAATAATTTTAACTGCGACAGGTTCGTCGTTGTATATCCCATGGTAAAGCCGACTATGAGCCCCGTGGGCAAACTTCAGCCCCAGAAACAGCTTAGACAGATCAACACTCCATTCATCTGCTGTTTCCACAGCATTAACCCTCCCTCCACCGTGATCAAAATACCTTGCCCACAACAACTCCTTCCGGTACTTTGACTTTTCATTTACTTTCAGCGAGGCTAAGTGCCTAAGCGGACTAGTATTCGATCGAGATGGCGAATTGGAATCCTTATTCATAAATCCCCTTTCCGATTCCCTTCTCATGGGAAACGGAGTCATGAATCTCTTTCGCTCAGACCTTGCTTCCTTAAACTCATCAGAGAGCACGGTTTCAGGTAAAGGGGACAACGATCTCTGCTTGTTTGTAATAGGATTCCGCTGTATCTTCGAATTACTGGGAATCGATTTCTCATTAGTAGCAGTCGTTCTGGGCCTTGATTTCAAACCTGAATATCGGTCAGGCTGTACTGAAAAGGGAATAGAGGTCAATCTTGAAGAGTCCAACCGATGACAAACTGTATGAGAGAACTTTGTTCTCCTAATCCAGGAATTAGCTTCTTCTTCCATTTTTCCGTCGTGGTAATTCGTTGAAACTCTAGAAAACCTTACACCCACAAACCTCCGTAATCTTCTTCTCCTCCTCTGGCTGAGCAGAAGGGTCAATCTCAAACAATACTGTATGAATTTCGAAGCTCCAGAAACCAAATTTCCTAAAACCCATCAACTACCATTGACAAATTGGCTACTAAAAATCAAATCTTTCCTTCATGAAAATCAAAGAACCATTGAAATCCTTGAAGACCGATCATGAATGAGACAGCCCCACAAACTAATTTCATCTTCATCAGAAGCAAAATCCCTCGAAGTCGAAACCCATCATAGCCCATCCAAACACAGACTTCCCAGACATCAGAATTTGCTCATCACGGCCAAACCCAACAAACCCTTTTGGCTTCAAAGTCAAATCCCCGCTTCCGTAAAAGACTGGAAAATCCCAAACAAATATCCAATAAACAAATCAATAAAAAAAACTCTCAACAATAAAATAATAAAAAAAGCCTACAACACGGAAAGGTAAACTCCTGCATATTGACAACAAAGAAGAACTCATCATAGTAAACCCATTAACCACAGAAGAAACCCAATAATTGGGTCCAAAGAATCATAAACCCAACAAAAATATTACAAACTACGGAATTCCCAGAGGCATAAATAACCCAATATACACAAAGAAGAGAATAATAGGGCCTGAGAATAAACACAAGCCGCAAGCTCACCACGAGTGATGGTGACAAAATCACCGAGACTTTGAAGGGTATTTGACCATCAGCTTTACCAATGGATGAATAGAGGTACGGTAGAAAGATTGATAGATTCTTTTTAACCTTTTTCCTCTCTAATTACGTTGTACAATATCTAAGCTATCAAACGTGTCGCATACGGAGGGAAGTGGTGGCCGTAGATTCCATGGACCCGACATAATTGGAGAGGTCTGTGAAGGTGCGATGGGGTCCGGGGTTGGGTTTTGGCGGTGGGGACCGCACAGAGAGGGTCAGAAAAGACGGAGAGGAGAGACAATCGGAGGGAAGGAATTGTTAGATTAGATTAGATTAGATTAATATAAGAACCGGGGAAGAGGAACAATCAAAGTGTCTCTATCGGAGAGAATGAGGTACGGAGGATGTTTTAGCTGTAGAGCCAGCCAAAGGTACGGGTTTCGCACGGGAACGTAGTGCTTGGGACATTGTGTGGATACGAAAGGAACAGATATATATATATATATATATATACATATATATTTATATATGTGTTTATAGAGTATAAACAGCGCAATTAGAAGATTCCTTGTATTTTTTTTATATTAATTATTCTAATTAAATTATTTATATTTATAATTATAATTCTATAAATTATATAGCATAATTTCCTTTTTAAATTAAAATTATTAAATAATTCATATTTTCCGTTATTATCCTTAAAATATAATATTCTTAATTGTTTAATTAAAATTTTCAGTTAATTATATTTCGAGTAGCAAATTCAAATAATTTGGTTAAAAAACGATGAATAATTTTATAAAAGTAGAAGACTCTTACTTTGATAGTACTAAGCTTAATCAATTTAATGAACAATGACAATTATATTTCTAAGATATGGAATAATGAGTTGATATTTATCATATTTTTAACATAGAAATTTTCAAAACTTCTTTTTTTTTTTTTGAAAAAAAAAAATTGAGAGAAGGGTAGGCACTCACCAGAATTATACTTGCCTATACGGACAAACTCGGTTTTATTGAATATTTTTTATTTAAATTTTATTATATATGAGTCACTATCCACCTTTCCACTGTAATTTTTAAAGACTATAGGGGAGTGAATAGAATTATTATTTTACATTTGAGGCATCAGACACGGTTGGGACCACCAGAACGATGGCCCCGTCCAGATCTGACAAATCGGAAAACAACTTTATTTCTTGGTATGTAGTATGTATACAGACCGAGTGGAGTCTGAGAGGATGTCTGTCTGATCCACAAATGCTGACTTTTTCTATAAATTTCATATTTCTATAAAGTTATGCTTGGATGTTTTATCTTATTTAAAATTTTTATTTTATTTTATTTTATTATTATAATTTTTTTAAATTTCTATATAAAATATAATAAACAATTCAACTTTTTCAAATCCCAATACAATTTTTTTTAAATTTCAATTTAACTTTTTTAAATCTTTAAACTAAAAAATAATATTTTAAACTTTAAAATAAAATACAAAATTCTCATCTCACCTCCTAAACATAATCTAAAAATTAATCCCTAAAAAGCCCATCTATCTTAAAAATCATTTGGCATATTTAGGATTGAAAAATATTACTATGCCTCCCTAAATGAACAGCTCCATTTGATTACTTTTAATGATGAAAGAATTGATTTTAAATGTATTGATATATTTTTTTATTTTTTAAAAATATTTAAATACAATAAAAAAATATGAATGTAAAAATAAAAAAAAGATAAAAAATTTTACCTGACTTTCAAATTGAGCGGTGCTACTCAAGCGGTGGAGTAGCACCGCTCTTTAAGATTTTGCTTTTGATAATGCAATCTCATATATAAATAAAGATAAATGATATATAAATCTTAAATGTATAGATCTCGTATAAGTTTTTTATAAAAAAATAAATCACAACATTAAAAATAATAAAAAAAATAAAAAAACTCAATTTTTCTTTATGAAGTCCATATTTTTATACAAAATTTGTATATTTGAAATTTATATCTACTATTACTCATAAATAAATTTGGAAAATTATTTATACAATTTAAAGATATGTAAGTTTCACGAATTTATTTTGAAAAAAATGAACAAATCTCTGACTTACGTGAAAAAACTCACTTTTTAATAGTAAGTCCGAGTTATGCTACATGCAATTACTTTTGTGTATTCCTTTCACACTACATTTATATGATTGGCCAAAGCATTTGTTTTATATTAAAAAGAAGTGATGCAACTAATCACATTATTAGGGTGCACAATAAATATAAAAAAATGACTGTATATTAAATTTTTGAAAAAGAAATACACCGTTTATTTATCAAGTAATATATAAATTGTCATAGGCAAGTCCATCTAAGAAATTTATGCAAATAAAATGCAAAAATGTACAGGAGACGTGGAGGAAGAAATTGTGAAAAAAGACTAACTGATAACAAAAAACAGCAATCCCAGCGAATTAAAAACGAGCTTCTTAACTAAAAATGATTAAATAAAAATTTAAATATATGATTGTATTAAATAAATATAATTATTTTACTAGTTTTTATTTGATGAGATTGATGTAAGAACTGTGATCAATAGAATATGTAATTTTTAGCGAGCAATTTTCTGTAAATACCATTATTTAGACCCCTATCAAACGAATATAGAATGCTATTATATCGTGTGCAAATAAAATGCAATTACCCATGACTTTCCTCCTCTTTACCCTTTTTAACTAGTAAAAATTAACTAGTGAAAATAATAATAGAAGGAAAGGAAGATAAGGTTTCATTTGTTATGTGCTTAATTTGCCAATTATTAAAAATTCAATTAATGACATGTACATTGCACTAATTAATTTGTAGGTTATACCGATATTTTGCTTTTAATATATTTTTGAAAAGTGCTTCAGTCACAAATGGATCTTATAAAAATAATTTATAAATTGACATAACTTCATATTATACATTAAATTTACTTGTAAAATCCACCACAAAAGTAAACTTCATATATGATACAAATTGGCATGACTTTAGCTTGTGAAATCCACGAATTAATAAGTGAAGGTGCATATAAAACTTAAAAATAAGACAATATTACGCTGCACTTATATATATATATATGAATGCGATTTATATTTACAATTTTACTCGCATAATCATATGTATTGACGTGTAAGTTATTGAAATTGTAAAAATTTTAAAATTTGAAATTTGAATTAAAAACTAAAAACTGATAAAATGGGTGGTCTCAAATTCTCAATATGTATAATATTGTATGAAGAAAAATTATATTTATCATCCCTTATACCATACACCGATATGTAATTTATCATTTTCGTCATTCTATTTAAATATATACATATTGATGTGTAAATATAAGTATTTAATATTTTTTTATAAATAAATTATATTTTAGTGTGTGGCGTGGGATGCTACCATTATACAAATATATAACACTGCTATTTTTTTTTTAATATGACTTTATATATAGTAATTTGAAAACAGAAAAAACAAATCGTATTGGATATTCTATGAAAAAAGGATCAAATCAAATAAGGTAAGTTAGGATTTTAAGGAAAAGTAGGGAATAAGGCAATCCTCCAGAGCTATTAACATCATAGAATTTAAATGATCCACACGTCCGAGTGAAAAAAATACACTCAATATATTCTTTATTCGTTCTCCCATAATTGTATTCCATGTATGCTTTATTTTTAAATAAAGACAAATAATCTTCTAAGATTTGTGAGCTTCTACATAGTAATAAATGGCCCCAATTTAATTAAATAGATTTTTTTAAATTTATTTTATTACTTATAATATAATATTAACTTTTAATAAAACATCTCATTTAAATTGCGTAACCGAGATCTAATTGCTTGTATAGAAATTTTCTGTGTCGAATCATTTAATTTGATTAAGCAATTGAAAAGAATTTAAAGTTGTAAAATTCAAGAAAAAACTCCAATAAATCATTGATTAAGAAGCAGAGGAAATGCAGTGTCAATTAACCAACACCCTTGTGAGGATATCACAGATTTATGGCAAATCAATCAAGTCTGTGACGAAAACATTTCAAATTATGACAAGAAGAGGTGGGAGGTCGTTGTGCAATTTATTATTTGTCTATCAAGAACTGATCTGCATCCAACGACGTGGAAACTGCACATGATTTTTGATAAGAGATTCGAATGATCTCAATGCTAAAATAGAATCCATAAATGCCAAAATATACAGTGCAACAACATAAGTACGTAATATATTATGTGTCAATGGTCGGCCACGCAATCAATTAATTTTGGATACTACTTTATTGATCAAATCAAAACCATACTATATATTATATTCAACAAAATTATTGATTATTTGTTTCCCTGTACGTCATGGATAGTTCGTGCAATAATTCTTGGACCTTGATGATGAGAATAATTAAAATGTCTTAAATTTTTTGATCTGAATGTTTAGACACATAAAGATTTTATGTGTCATGGGACCCACATTTTTACAAAAGGCTTGTACAAGGCTTGTACATTTGAGACTTGTATCTAGCATTACTCATAAAGATTTTCTATTTCGTGAATATTTTATTATAAATGTTATAAGACTTAATTTATATTCTTATTTATTTATTTTTGGGCTTTAATATTTGGATAATTTTTAAAAATCTTAATTATGGAGATATATTTTTATATATGTCTTAAGATAAAAAAGAGAAATAAATATCAAGACACTCGGAAAGGAAAATTGAAAGATTAATTCATAAATAAATGTGTCAAAAAGACAAGAAAGCAGCACAAGCAAGCTTCATAACCTTCATTATGAAGGCCAAATGTCAGGCATTGTGTTTGGGTAGCACAAAGTTTTTGTACATTATTAGGTGATATATCAATATTGGGTTGTTAACATCACGCACATGGCGCAAGATAGCCTATCAGGATTTTCCATTATTTGATAGTTTTCTATAAAGTTCTTCACCCTGCGATCACAAAATTAGCAAAAACAATATACAAGAGTTTGATCCCAGGTTTGTTCGCAGCTCCTCGAATTCATAAACACCTGGATTCCTGCTAAAAACCCTACACACCAATCACAACACTTAGGTTCATCCTGTCCTAGATCAGATAATATTTTCTCAATGCTCCACTGAAATTCCAAAACACTTTTACTGGATTGGCACTTGTTTTTCAGGAGCAAAAGATTTGATTTGATCTGTTTTTGCTTTGAAAGATCAGAAAAGCAAACTTTATTGTTAATTTTTTGTGTTTGTTAAGTGTCCAACTTTATTGTTATCAAGAAGTTTGAAGCAAAATTTTGTCTGCATTTGGTTAGGGAGAGCTTTGTTTAAGAAATTCAGGGGTGCCCTTTAAGTCTGGGCCTAATTTGGTGAAGTGGGTGTGGATTATCAGGGCGTGTTTGGGGGCTGAGTGAGTGTGTCAATGGGAAGGAGATGAGAGGGGCATATGAGGGTTTTGGGGAACGATGACTGGAGGGTCATTGGGGATGCGTTCGGGGAGTTATGGGTCTTTGGATAAACAGCTACAACAGAACAGCAACAACGGCAACATAAGCAGCAACAACAGCTGTTACATCAACAACGTCAATGGATTGTCGCCAATTCCTACAACGCGGAAGCCTTCGAAAATGCAGAAGGAGAGGGAGAGGTTGTTCCATTGGATCTGCAAGTTTGCTGGACGCAAAAAGGTCGGAATGTTGCTTCTATGTGTAATCTCCGCCGTGGTTTTCGTCTGGGTTTTGTACGTAGGAAAAGGTTTGGTTTTGCACCCCCTCTCGTCTCCTGTCCTCTTTTGATGCAGGTAGTGGATTATTGAGCTTAGTGATAGTTAATATAGTTGATTGAATTCAACAAAGAAGCTGGAATAGAAAAACGAGTTTTACCTTGTTAATTTTTCTGCTAAGAATAAGGACTTGGTTCTATCTAGCACTTGCTTGGTTAACCTTCAAATTCGAAATTCAGTAATAAGCCGAGGGATGTGGGTTACCACCTCATTGTTCGAGACACTTAAAATGAACTCTTAATTTCATGCTACACAAAATAATAATAATAATAATAAAGGTGAAAGTAAGAAAAACTTATATCGATATTCGTGTTTTATTTTAAAATTCCGTTCATTTCTGTTTTTCTTTTTCTTGTTTTCTTTTCATTTTTAGAGAATATACTCGGTTTGATGGTTAAAGTTCCAAAGCTGCGCCCCATTCTAAAATCCAACGGACGTGTACTTAATGGCTTAATGGACATGAGCTCCTTGCATCTGTTTCTAGCATTTGGCTCATCTTAATCCACTTGCATAGTTGCATATGCCTTTTAACCCAAACGCGTCCTCTGCAGAATCTGTGTACTTTGATATCCTTGTTTCTGGGTTTCAGTATCAGCCACTTCTATATAATTTATGTAAGAAAATGATGCATTTATTTTGGCAAATCATTAGGTGAAGATGCTCAAGAAAGTGAACCTGTTCAGAACATTGGTGTAAACGGGAGCATGCCTTTAAATAACCATATCGAAAGTGACACTCTATCTTCACTGAACGTAATGGGAGTGGTTCACAGTTTGGCTTTGCCTCCACCTCCTCCTGCTGTTTTTCTAGGGTATACACTTCCTCCAGGGCACCCATGCAATAGTTTCACTCTGCCTCCTCCACCAGCTGATAAAAAAAGAACTGGACCACGCCGTAAGTTCTGCATTTCATTTTTGAATAATACGTTATGCAATTGCTACTCCCGATTCCCATAAATGTCTTGCAAGTCCCACAATGGTTGGGGCGTTTAGTTGCTAATATCTTAATAATTACGGTGACATTAATGATGTTGCTGAGTTTCTTTCTTGTTTATGCTTCAGCGTGTCCTGTATGTTACCTTCCTGTTGAAGAAGCCGTTTCCTTGATGCCAAAGATTCCCTCAGCTTCACCAGTTCTTAAAAAATTAACATATATTTACGAGGAAAATTTATCTAGAGATGGTGAATTTGGAGGTTCGGACTTTGGTGGATATCCTACTTTAAAGCAGAGGAATGATTCTTTTGACATAAGAGAGTCAATGAGTGTGCACTGTGGGTATGCTCTTCTTCTTCTTGTGAAGTTTTCATTGAATATATTCTCAAATACTTAATATTGTTTCTTGCATTCTGTTTTCTTTGTAATATGTTTATTCAGGTAACAGTACAGAATAACTATTAGGGCACTTCGCATAAATATTTGCTGTTCCATTGATTTTTTATTCAATAAATCAGATTTGTCAGAGGAGTTAAACCTGGCCGCAACACAGGATTCGACATGGATGATGATGACCTTCTTGAGATGGAGCAGTGTCGTGGTGTGGTTGTTGCATCAGCTATATTTGGTAATATTCTGTCATTTGCTTTTCATCTGCTTCTGGTTAAAGCTGGTGGTGTGCTAACCAAATAAATCCATTCTCCATCAGGAGCTTTTGATGATATAAACCAGCCAAAAAATATCAGTGACTATTCCAAGGCGACTGTTTGCTTCTACATGTTCATAGATGAAGAGACAGAAACTTATATGAAAAATGCTGGCACTCTTGGCAGCGAAAAGAAAGTTGGGTTATGGAGAACAGTTGTTGTTCGTAACCTTCCATATGAAGATGACCGACGCACAGGAAAGGTAAGAAATCTGAATTTTAGGTGGTGTCCTTTCTGCCTCGAGATCACAGTTTGCTTTAGAGGTTGCCTAGTTACCTACCTGTCTTGGTGCTGTAGCATCAACAATTTGTTTGTTCATATGCATGTGAATGTACTCTTATCTTAGTCATAGCTTGGTCAATGTTCTTTAATATGAATAGGAAGGATGATGAGTATGGACAAACTGCAGGTTCCCAAAAAGCTCCAACTCAAACGTCACCTTCTCCCCTTGAAAGAGTGGGGTGAAGAGTGTGCTTATGAGTTCCTAATCCATAGCTTTTGCATTTTAGTTAACAACCAAAAGAATATGTTTAGAATGCAGTTGATTTTTTTCCATGGACGTTGTTGAAACTCTAGTGTCTCAATCCCTTCTCCCGCCCTGCTCCCTAAAGGGGAAAATAAAATACAGTTGGTTAATTCCATGATACAAGTTACTGAAAGGTTACCTATAAAAATAATGTTACTGAGTTGTTTAAGGGCGCCCAAGTCTCAACCCTCTTCCAAATCCCCCCAAACAGAAGAAACCTAAAGAAAAAAAAGGCAATGATATTTTCGGATACATTTAGATGTTAATAGATAGCAATGCGCTTATACTTAAAGGGGCCATATTTTCTTTTGTTGTATGCAGTGGTAATATTATGTGAACAATATTATTCATGGGGTTTGTACCTTGATTGCTGCGTTAATGTTGGTATACATGTGCTAGTACTTTTATATACCAAATAGCTCTGACCCAGACTACTCCTGTGGCAGATTCCAAAGCTTCTAGTCCATAGGATGTTTCCAAATGCCCGCTTTTCTCTTTGGATTGATGGAAAGCTTGAACTTGTTGTGGATCCTTATCAAATACTTGAAAGGTACTTTTGCTTTATGATCAACTATATTCCTCTATATTCTTGTATTAATTAAGTTTCTCTTTTTGCTATGTATTGTATAAGTCTTTCGTACTTATAAAAAAAAAGTTTGTATTAGTCCTTGCCTGGCATTGGATCAGAATCTTGCTTAGTTATTTACATTTTTTTTTTCCTGTTAGTGGATAAATTGATCCCCTTATTTAAATAATTCCACTTTCATAACTTCTCCTATAAGAGGGTAGACCTCCAAATATAAGAATCTTTTTCTAGACAATCCTGGCCTCATTTGCCAAGTCATACAATCTGCTTTCTTAGAAAAACAAAATCATTCCATTTCATAAAGGAGCCGTGGGATTAAGTTTTAGAAATAAGGGAAGGAAATTAGAGAGTTGAATTGCAGTGTGCTAGAAGTAACAGTTTTTCCCCTTCCCATGTGTAGTGTATACATTGATGGATAAATCCCCAAATTGGATGCAACCCAGCCTTCCAATTTCTCTTTGTATGTTTTTTTATTGGTAAAATAAAATTTATTGATAGAAAGAGCAGGCGTAGCCCAAGCACAAAGGAGTTATACAAAGAGAACACGTAGCTACAAGTTAGGAAGACCATCTTTTGGTGCCCCCAAATGAAGGCTGTCTTTGTATATATTGAAAACAAGAATACATATGGGCATCTTTTTTGTGCTTCCATAGGAAGGCCAAGTGATATTGTTGGTAAGCCCAATTTTGATTTTTTTAATTGGTANTTAATTATGGGCTGGGCTCTATGATGGTTTAGACATTGCTCCAAACATCACACTGATTTTGATTTACGATCTCTGCAATGATAGAAATCATTCCTGTTCATGATTATTTCCCTTCTGGGAGTTCTGTAATTTACTGTTCAACAAAAATTTCAGGTTCTTGTGGAGGAAAAATGCTACTTTTGCAATCTCTAGACATTATAAACGCTTTGATACTTTTGTGGAAGCAGAGGCAAACAAAGCTGCTCACAAATATGACAACGCCTCTATTGATTTTCAGATTAACTTTTACAAAAATGAGGGTTTGACACCATATTCGGAGGCTAAACTTCCCATCATAAGTGGTAGGTGCAAGCTCCTTTCCTTCTTTTTGTTCAGTTGATGCCTCCTGATTTGTTTGTGAAGTCTTTTGTTTTATGGATGGGTCTATAGATGTTCCAGAAGGATGCGTGATAATAAGGGAGCATGTTCCTCTCAGCAACCTCTTTACTTGTCTTTGGTTCAATGAAGTGGATCGTTTTACATCCAGGGACCAAATTAGTTTCTCCACTGTGAGGGACAAGATTTTGTCAAAGGTGAATTGGAGTACTAGTATGTTCTTGGACTGTGAAAGACGAAATTTTGTCATTCAGGTAATTTACTTTAAGCAATTATGGGGTTATCTATGTTAAATGCCTACTGGTAATTGAAGTGGATCTATTTATATCATATGAATCGTTCTGGTGTGAAGCGATCTCTACTTTTGAAGCCATGGTTGAACATAGCCAGCCATAATCCCAAATGATATCAAATTGTTGCAATTAGTTTCATTTCATGATGCGCCAATCTTCCTGATGATGTTGTCTAACTCCACCCCCCCCCCCCCCCCCCCCCCCCCCNTCATCTCAGGTATCAAATCTTTTGACCAATTGGCAATTGCTTTACCTCCTTCTGAGTCTACTAACGTCCCCTTTGACAATAAATTGGAGGTATGACTTGTATGAGTCTGCTAATGTCCTAGTTGATGAAGCTTCTTTTTAGGCTGCGTTTGGTTCAGATGACTGAACTCAGCTGAGTTGAGTTCGGTTCAGATTTCGACCTCTTCTAACATCTAAACACCCAACTCTCAAATCACTAAACTCATCTCAACTCAAAACCTCTTTATACGTAGGACTCACAATCTTTTTCAACTCAACACCTCTTTACATGCAGGACCCACAACTTTTTTCAACTTTCTATAAATACATCTAAACTCATTTTAACATCCAAACACATCTAAACTCATCTTAGATGGGCTCCACAAAACTCCCTCCACTATCTTAACTCACGACTATTCATAGAGAACTCAACTCAACTCAACTCAACATTCAAACGCAACCTTAGTTTGTCTTCAATGAACTGGATGGGAGTTCTATTTGTAGCCTGTATGTTCCAACACAAACAAAAGAAGCACCAACTAGTTCATAATGTACCTTCTGCGCATCAACATTANATTTTTTTATCTGTTGTGTAGATGATATTGTCAGTTCCATTACATCAAATTTCCTGAAAAATAAAAAAGGGATCCCCAATTACTCCCTGAATAAGATTATATGTCTTCTGTAAAACCATGAGGTCAGTTGAATGTTATCTCAAATGGACTAATTCTCTAAAGCCATCCACTTGCAGTGTATTTTCTTGTTATTTGGATTGGTTCTCTCTGTCTGTCTGTCTCTCTCTCTCTCTCTCTCATTTGTACCTCACTAAAGTTGAATTTTTTGTTTGCTGCCAACAGAAATACCATAGAGATGTATTGGAACAAATTGCTCCCCCTGTTCCTGTTGCTGTTTATCCACCACCACCACCACCACCGTCATCACAGACTCTATATGATGAACCACCAATCAAATTTTACCATGATACTTCACCAGAAGGGACTATAAGTGTTCCAATTAGAAAGGTCCAACCAAGGCGTATCAGGAGGTCCAGTTCTAGGCATCACCGCAAAGTATCCGCTGGTGTTAGGGACATCCATTCTAGTTGACATTTTGGTCGAAGCAAGTTATGCATTTCTTTTTTTCCTTGTCCCTTTCAATGTCATTGTCCTAGGTCGGGAGGATTTGTGCAAGGTGAGTGTTGTACTTCTGCTTCCAAGGTTAATGCTGTCTTTCTCATTCTTTTTCCGCTATTGGAGTTGTCAATTTTCATTCATTTTTTGGATGTATATAATAATATTATAGTATGGGTTGCTACCAAAGCTGTTATATGTAGTGACCCATTAGTCGTTTCCATTGTCATAGCAGCATCACTGTGGAACTCAATTATGTAAAAGTCATATTCATGTCTCTTTTGAAAGGCAATAAAAGGAGATAAAAAGGTTGTCGTAAAAATTGGTTGATTTTTGTTACTGCACATGCTCCACTTGTTTCAGTGGATGACACTGGGAGCTTGGGCTTGAACCTTGGTGCTAATAGCAGTCCTTGCATGTCTTCATCTTCTGGTATGCTAAGATTTGCCCGAATCCAATAACTATACTCTGGTTTTTTACAAGTCAATGCTCCTCTCTTTCTTTCTTTGCTGCACCCAAAAGTAGTCCTGGAGATAAGCAGGTGATTTCTTGGGTTTGTTTGATCTGCGGGAAGGAGCTTGTGTTTGGGGTGGAATGTTAGGTGTAGTAGCAGAAATAGGATGGGTGTCTGCTGGGATAGTATTTGAGGGAAGAGTAGGAGAGTTTTGCTGAGGTGAAGAAAGTGCTATGAGAGAGTTAGAGGGGAAGGCAGGTGTTGATGGCTGAGCTGGAGATTGAGCTGTGGGAGGATCAAAGTGCTGTGGTGGTGAGTATGCTATGGAAATATCAGTGTGTATTTGTGGGGACTGGGTGATGATATCAGAATGTAGAGATGGAAATTAAGGTGGGGACTGGGTAGCAGAATGGGCAGTATTATATGGAAATATGTGTTCATAGAAAATGACATCTCTTGAGCAAAAAGTGGATTTGTTGTTTAAATCAAATAACTTGTAACCTTTGATTCCGAATGGGTAGCCAAGCATAATGCATTTTCTTGCTCGAGAGTCAAATTTTTGTCTGTTTTGTTTTAGGGTAGATGCATAGCAAAGACAACTTAAGGTTCTCAAGTGCTCATATGTTGGTTTCTTTTGAAAGAGAAGTTGGTAAGGGCTAAGATTTTGCAAGTTGGGAGATGGTGTTCTATTTATGAGATAGGTAGCGGTTAAAATGCAATCATTCCAAAAAGATAAGGGAACACCGGATTGAAATCTTAAGGCACAAGCAACATTCAAAATGTGTTGGTGTTTTCGTTCTACTACATTTTGTTGGGGGCTTTCAACACATGTTTTTTAGTGAATGATTCCTTTTTGCATGAAAAAATCAGTCATTAAGAACTCATTTCCATTATCAGATTTAAGAGCTTTTTAGTTTGGTTTGAAATTGTGTTTCAATTAGTGAGCAAAAATGTTGAAGTAAAGGTCGAGTTTGGGATTTATTTTTCATTAAATAGACCCAAGTGGATATGGTAAAGTCATCAACGATTGTTAAGAAATATTTTGATCCATTATGTGCCACTTGGGAACAAGGTCCCCAAATGTCACAATGGATGAGGTCAAATAATTTTGAGGCACGGTTGTCACTAATAGGAAAAGTTAATCTGTGATGTTTTGATAAATGACATGTAGAGCATGGAACAATTGAATCCATAAAAATTAAGAGAGGTAAATCATTTTGTAATAAAGATAAGCATGAGTCAGACAAGTGACCCATTCTACAATGCCATAAATTGTGAACACTTTGTTGAGAAGTGACAAAGGCAGAAACAGAGGATTTGTTCAAAGGTAAAGTGGATAAAATGGAAGAGAGAGCAGTGGGAGACACTTCTGCCGGCTGAAGATGATATAGGCCATTGACAACCTCACCCTTCCCAATCGTGCTCCAAGAGAAAAGGTCCTGCACATAACACTCATTATTGAAGAAAACAAAACAACAATAAATGTCCTGGATTAGTCTTTTGGCAGAGAGGAGATTGAAATTAAAAGATGGGATGCATAAAACATCTTTGAGAGTAATGACAGAATTGAGTTTGATAATACCCTTGTGGGTAACATTGGCATAATTACCATTTGGAAATTTGACTTTAAAATCAACTATGGTTGGTGAGGAAGAATAAATGGAGGTGCAACAGATCATATGATCTATTGCACCCGTATCTATGATCCAAGGAATAGAAGGTGAAAATGAAGTATGAGAGACTATGAAACAAGAAGCTATACTAGATATGGTTGAAGGCGAAGGGCAGACTGNTAAATAATTTTGAGGCACGGTTGTCACTAATAGGAAAAGTTAATCTGTGATGTTTTGATAAATGACATGTAGAGCATGGAACAATTGAATCCATAAAAGTTAAGAGAGGTAAATCATTTTGTAATAAAGATAAGCATGAGTCAGACAAGTGACCCATTCTACAATGCCATAAATTGTGAACACTTTGTTGAGAAGTGACAAAGGCAGAAACAGAGGATTTGTTCAAAGGTAAAGTGGATAAAATGGAAGAGAGAGCAGTGGGAGACACTTCTGCCGGCTGAAGATGATATAGGCTATTGACAACCTCACCCTTCCCAATCGTGCTCCAAGAGAAAAGGTCCTGCACATAACACTCATTATTGAAGAAAACAAAACAACAATAAATGTCCTGGATTAGTCTTTTGGCAGAGAGGAGATTGAAATTAAAAGATGGGATGCATAAAACATCTTTGAGAGTAATGACAGAATTGAGTTTGATAATACCCTTGTGGGTAACATTGGCATAATTACCATTTGGAAATTTGACTTTAAAATCAACTATGGTTGGTGAGGAAGAATAAATGGAGGTGCAACAGATCATATGATCAATTGCACCCGTATCTATGATCCAAGGAATAGAAGGTGAAAATGAAGTATGAGAGACTATGAAACAAGAAGCTATACTAGATATGGTTGAAGGCGAAGGGCAGACTGGAGATGAATCAATGGTCTGAACCTGATTTGCAGCTAGTTGTGTAACTTGAGACTGGAGCAAAGCAATGAGATGTTGATATTGCTCTTTAGTTAGAACTGCTTGAGAATTGTTACTGACTTGTTCTTGGTTGGAGAGACTGATTTGGTTAGCAAAAGGGTCAGGTCCTTTGGGTCGATTGGCAAGCTTATGGCCAGGAGGATAGCCATGTAATTTATAACATCTCTTTGCAGTGTGGCCAATGAGATTACAGTTGTACATGTGGGTTTTTCAAGATTTGGATTGGCCTTGAAACATTTTTCCAGAGGATGGACTGAGACTTTGCAAAAAGTGCAAAATCATTTGTCTCATCTATGGGAAAAGGGTTTCGAGATATCTCGGGTGGATGGATAATAAGTTTTGCTGGCTAAGGCAAGTGTGTCATGAAGATTGGGAGGATTGGAGATCTGTTTACGTTTTTCTTCTTGTTGAACAAGAGCATAAACTTCACTCAAGGATGGTACGGGTTTGAGAAGTATAATTTGGGCTTTGATATTGCTGAAGGAATCATTGAGCCCCATGAGGAATTTCATCATCCAGTCACATTGTTGGTTTTCAATCACAGGTTTCATGGCACCACATGTGTAAGATGGAATAAGTTCAAAATTGAGGAATTCATCAAATAAACTTTTCAATTTAGAGAAGTAAAGGCTGACAGAATCATCACCTTGAGTAATATTTTGAATGGATTGCTTCAACTCATAGATTCTTGGCCCATTGTTTTGGGCAAAGCGTTGTTCGAGTTCAAGCCATAATTCGTGGGCAGTTTCAACATAAACAACATTGTTTTTTATTTCAAGGGACATTGCATTCTGAAGTCAGGTTACAAGCATGTCATTGCATTCAAGCTATGGATCTAACAAGGCATCGGTGGAAGATGGTTCAAGAAAAGTACCATCAATGAAACCCAGTTTCTTTTTGATTCGTAGAGATCGACGCACGATGCGTGCCCAAGAGTGGTAGTTTTCAGCAGTGAGCAGATGGTTGGTGAGTAGCGTCGCGGGGCCATCATTTGGATTGAGGAAATAAGGACTAGAAGGATCTTTAGGGTTGCGGTTGATTGAGGTTTTTCTGTGGGTATCTTCAGAAGCCATTGTTAGCAATTTACCCTGATTATTTGCAGGGAAGCAGAGAGGAAAATGAAAATGGCAATGTAAGGAACAATTGGTTGCGAGAGAATATTTGCTTTTACTATTAATGATCGATGCCTTACAGTACGTTGAGCTATCTATTTATAGTAACTACAGGGAATAAAAGAATCAGAATCCTAACTAACTTGTACAGTTTGTATGAAACAAAATTACAGCTCATGGTATTCTAGAAGCATCCTTATTATGCTGATTTATTTTCACTGAGCTGGAGCTTGTATCTGAGGTGGTTTGCTGCGGTGGCATTTGCTGTGGTAACTCTAACAAGAAATAAGAGGATAAAGCCTAAAGAAACTGCCTTGAATCGAGTTTTATCCAGTGGAAGAATAAACAATCCATGGTGAATGAAATTTGACAATGATCGTGAATGAAAATACAGGCCAATAGGTAACCAATACATCAACATAGATTCTGGGGATTTTGGTTTGTACAAGACAAGACATGTAACATACCAAACCACATCGTATTTATGATATGCTTAGGCAAACGAAGAACTGAGATTTTTCACTTTCAATATAGCACGACAAGAACACAAATTTGGAGAAAATCATTCTCAGTAAAACTGGGATCATATAAAAGCACCCGATAACATAAACTGACTTCTCACTAACAAAATTCTCATTTCCCATTAATCAAAGACGCCATTATTCTACATCAAAAGACTAAAACCAAAAAGTCCTTGAAGTTGGCAACAATGGAATTGGCCTCCTCTTTGGTGAGTCCCTTCTTCAACACCACGGGCGCTTTCTCCACCAACTCCTTGGCCTCCTTTAGACCCAAATCCGTGAACATCCTCACCTCCTTTATCTTAATCTTGGACGACGCGTCAAACTTCTCAAGCTTGATATCGAATGCCGACACGGGTTAGGCGGGGGGGAGAGGATGCCAATGTGGGTGGTGGGGGTGGGGGGCGACGCGAGGAGTGGGTGGAAAGAGGGGGTGTGGGGTGAGGAAGACGCGTGGGACGGGGGGAGAGGAATGACAGAAACAGAGGAAGAAAGAGAGGGTGGGAACGAAAGAGGAAGAAAGAGAGGGTGGGGGGCGACACGAGGGGTTGGAGGGAGAGGAACGAAAGAAACTTGGAAGGAGAGAATGAAAATTCAAATTGGGCAAATGTGAATGCCTCCGTCTGAGAGAGGGTAGCGACATGTAAGATGTGCAATTGGATGCTGCAAACAGAAGCTGATCTAAAGAATTTTTCAAATTTTAATCTTGAGTAATGCTAGAGGGAAGCTACTGTAGTAGTGCAATTTTACACTCACTACACGACTGCATTTAGTTTTTTTCTTTCATCTTCTCTGCTCTCTCTTGCAACTCTCTCTCTCTCTCATCAAACTCTCTCTCTTTCTCTCATCACTCTCTCTCTCTCTCACATCACTCGCTCTCTCTCGCCGTCTCTCTCTCGCTTGCTCTCTCTCTCATCTCCGTGCTCTCTCTCACCTACTTTCTCTCTCATCTCCACTGTCTCTTGCCTGCTCTCTCTCTCTCTCATTGTCTCTCTCTCAGTCGGATGCTAAATTAAACTTAGAGAGATGTGTGGTCTAAATGATACCATATCATGTGTGTAAAATAGCTTCTCCTAACAGTGGCTTCTATCTATATTTATTCTTTAACCCTTGCCTTGCAAGGAAGGTATCTTGCACTACTGGCTGGCTGCAGACTTGCAGTACCATTGCTTTAGAGTGCTGCTATTTGTATGTGGTAATGAATGGGTAGGACCAACGAACGCTATATTTTTAAATGAAAGAGGAATTATATTTGTGATAAAGTGTACAAATTTCGTATATTTTTTTTTAAGTTGATAAATCTGAGATCCACATAATTTTTTTATTTTTAATAATAGATTTTATTTTTTTCCAAAAAGAATACACGGAACTTGCATACTTTAAGACTGGATTTTCATTGCTCTAACTAATTTATTTTGATGGTATACAATCACATCCTTAAGTGTACTTCGGACTTGGATGGAAGATGATGGTTGGGCTCTAGAAATTATTCTTTGGAAATTATTAGGGTTTGAAGTGATACTAGGCAAGTCTCAAATTGTCTCGATCTTCCTTTGAAAAAATGGCAAAGCGGATTTGTCTTATATAGGCTGGTTTGAAGGATGAGATAAGATGAGAATTTTGAGATTTTTGTAAATAGTGTGAAGATGATATGAGTTGTCCTTTTAGATTGTTTTAAAAAAATTTCTATGGGTCCCATAATAAGATGTGTTTGGAAGTAAAGTTGAGATGAGATTTCTCTGATTTTGGCAGAAGAAATGTTGGTGGGTCCCACCGGTGCATTTATTATGCCTTATGTAAGCCCTACACGTTTGGAATTCTGCTCTCGAGCCATTTGAGAAAACCCTTCAGTTTTTTGTTCTCTTGCATCCAGAAGAGCCGCAAACTGCCGCTCCCCTCCCTCTGCAGCTGTTTGGAAGGACTTTTGAATGGGCTTGATCTTAACCGTTCAATTTTCATCCAGCCGGCACAACTGCGAAGTCGACAACTGAGGTAAGTTTCGTATTCCTCAAACTCTACGAACCAATATCCATCTCTGGTCCATGGATAGGGTTTCCTTGATTGCTAATTTTGCAAATCCATTTCATTTTGTGAAATTGGGTTTGATTTCAAGGGAGAAGTTATCGCAAGAGAAAGAACGTTTGATTACCAGTTCATACTTTGCCATTTTAGTTTTTAAAGTTTCCAACCTCAACCATCGGAAGCCCAACTTTAGGGAAATCAAACGTGTGTAGTCGTTATGTTTGGGGGGGGGGGGAAAGGTTTGAACATCCTGCATCATGGTGAATACCACTATAAATTTGTGTTGGGTTCCGATTGACAAAAATGGATGCAAAAAAATTTCCCTAAAGGAATTTTGAATTCCAAACCACGGGGTTCACCCCCTTTCTACCCAACAAGCTTTCGAAAGGAAATATGAAGTTAGATGGCCGAAAATTATAGTTCATAAAATTTTTATCCCCTATTTGTTGTTTGGAAAATACTCTGTTTCATAGCCCTTCATTACCATTCATAAATAATTACCCAACATTAGATTGCATGGTTACATGCCCCTTCATCACAGACCATTTTTAATATGTTGTGATGTATATTCATTTTGGGAGATTTTCAAAACTTGTTCTTCATAGTGCGTGTTTGCTGTTTTTGGAGGAACAGATTGGGTTTGTATAGAGTCTTGTTATATTGCTTTGAAATGATCTTGTTATACTATAGTCAATGTACATGTTGCAATTATAATCATATTGAACTCCAACTAGACAATTTTATGTAATGAGGGTGTTATTTTTTCCCATAATGCAGTTACTTTTATTGTAAACAGTTTCCCTTTATTCTCTTTGCAAGAATTGTGAGCTAGCTTGCTAGTCTTTGTAAATTTTGTACTTTTAACTCTATGTGCAAGAATTATGGAAACTAGTAGCGGGGTGTCCATAAACTGCCTGAATCTTATAAGGGCAGAAGATGAATTGGTGTTGGGACGGATACCTCTTTATTATTGTGGCATTCCCTCCAAACTTCAGACGTCGGCCAAGGCTAACAATTTTGGGAGGCATTTTTTGAATTGTCGATATTACAAGAGTCAAAACCAGTGTGAATTTTTCAAATGGGTTGATGTTGCTATGTCCCTACCAGTTTGTTGTGAGCGTACCTTACAATTAGTAGAGCGAAGGAATGAAAGGATGGCGGCTAAACGTGCAATAATAGAATACAAAAAGTTCGAAATTGTTGAGGGAAAAATCCCCTATATTGGACCAAGAATAGGGTCCAAATCCAACAAGTCATCACTAGGGACAAAAAGGGGACAAGAGAGGGACAAGAAGGGGACAAGGAAGAGGAATAAGGGCTGCAAATGTCAGAAGGAGACAAGAGGGAGACCAAGAAGATATGGGGGGTGCAGATGTCAGGAGGTCAGAAGAAGAAAGCAAAGAAGCTCACGCAAGGGAGATCTGCCACCTCATAACAGACTATCATCCACCATGAAGGGTCCAACAAACGTATAAAAGGGGAGGCCCAGACAACCTAAAGGACGACAGATGGAAGGAGAACCAAAAGAAGACGGATGGACGGACGGATGGATTTATGATTGAAGACGGATGATTATTGTGTACTGAGATTGAACATTGAAGGATAGAGAATAGAGGATTGACGGAAGTGCCAACTTCCTCTGTACAGTGAGATATGGGGTTCTATGAGTAATTGTAAACAGATATCTTATAATGGAGACTTCCCTCCTCAAAACTCCCGTGGACGTAGGCATGTTGTTGAACCACGTAAATCTTGGTGTCCATCTCTTTTATTGCATTCATTTTCTATTCACCACCATGGGTGTACGAACCGCCATCGTACAGCCGCAACGGAACACTACCGGGAGCCCCAAATTCTTCACATCGCGGCACTGATTGCGTGGATTTGCCCAGGCCCACGAAACACGACATCAACACAAACAATGAAGATGAAGTACAAATGTGTGTTGATCACAACTTAGGTTTTATTTATGGCATTATTATGT